>WOVY01015170.1:0-18210 GCA_013436015.1 Rhipicephalus annulatus
TATAACCAACCACTATACATAGCCTTCATAGATTACGAGAAGGCGTTTGATTCAGTAGAAATATCAGCCGTCATGCAGACACGGCGGAATCAGGGCGTTGATGAAATATATATAAACATTCTGGAGAAATCTACAGGGGATCAACTGCTACCATAGTGCTTCATAAAAAGCAACAGAATACCAATAAAGAAGGTGTAAGTCAGGGGGACACAATCTCCCACATGCTATTCCCTGCGTGCGCACAGGACGTTTTCAGAAGCCTAGAATGGGACAGTTAGGAATAAGAGTTAATGGAGAGTACCTCATTAACCTGCGCTTTGCCGATGATATTGCATTGCTTTGCTCAGTAACTCAGGGGACGAATTGCAACTCATGATTACGGAGTTAGACAAGGAGCAAGAAAGGGGGTCTTAAAATAATCTGCAGAAAACGAAAGTAATGTACAACAACCTCGGAAAGGAGCAGCGCTTTGCGATAGGTAATAGTGCACTTGAAGTTGTAAAGACTATGTCTACTTAGGGCAGGTAATAACCGCAGAGCCTAACCACGAGATTGAAGTAACTAGAAGAATAAGAATGGGGTGGAGCACATTCGGCAGGCACTCTCAAATTATGACAAGTAGATTGCCACTGTCCCTCAAGAGGAAGGTATATAACAGCTGTATCTTGCCGGTACTTAGCTACGGAGCAGAAACCTGGACTCACAAAGAGGGTTCAACTTAAATTGAGGACGACGCAGCGAGCAATGGAAAGAAAAATGGTAGGTGTAACCTTACGAGACAAGAAGAGAGCAGAGTGGATTAGGGGACAAACGGGAGTTAAGGATATCATAGCTGCAATAAAGAAGAGGAAATGGACATGGGCCGGGCATGTAGCACGTAGACAGGATAACCGCTGGTCATTAAGGGTCACCAACTGGATTCCCAGAGAAGGGAAGCGGGGTAGGGGGAGACAGAAGGTTAGGTGGGCAGATGAGATTAAGAAGTTTGCGGGTATAAATTGGCAACAGCAAGCACAGGACCGGGTTAACTGGCGGAACATGGGAGAGGCCTTTGTCCTGCAGTGGACGTAGACAGGCTGATGATGATGATGATGATGAATGACTTATGTACTTGTTAGTATATGTATTAAAAAAATCGGCAGATCCCACTACCTGGAAATCGACGTTATGCGAGGCATGCGGTGGGAAGGTGACCGTGTTACAATTTTTCTATATGAGCGACACGTGATGAAATGACGCTAAATATATGTACAAATGTTGAACGCATGGATATATGTTGAAGAGTTGCAGATGTTCAAATAACCTTTGTTTGCACTTGCGCAACGATGCCAACTGGAACATGCATATCAGCAACACCAGAAGCTGATATGAAGCACTCATGCTCTCGAGGATGCTGGCCCTGGACACTGCTACATAATCAACTTTAGCGCATGGCAACTAACCACAATTGACGTTAACCCGACGTGATGGATGTATCAAAGGATTGATTGATTTGTGGGGTTTAACGTCCCAAAACCACCATATGATTATGAGAGACGCCGTAGTGGAGGGCTCCGGAAATTTCGACCACCTGGGGTTCTTAACGTGCACCCCAAATCTGAGCCACACGGGCCTACAACATTTCCGCCTCCATCGGAATGCAGCCGCCGCAGCCGGGATTTGAACCGCGACCTGCGGGTCAGCAGCCGAGTACCTTAGGCCAATAGACCACCGCGGCGGGGCATGTATCAAAGGAGTACCATATATGTTTATAAAATTGGGTAGGCAGCCCTGTCACCACTATTGGCGTTTCACGAAGATGCCATCTATTTGAAAAGTAGTTCTGGTACCTGGCGTAGTTCTGGGGTAAAATGCTTTATTGCCACGCATAATGCTGGGTTTGATTCCAGCTGGGACCCTGACATTCATTCTCTGCATTCGTCGGTTGACGCTACCTATGTCGGGTATTTCTTAACGCTCGCGCATTCAAATTGCCCATGTGTGTTCTCGCCATTCCTGAGTAGATACTAACCCCCGTATTCTAGAACGTACCTTCATTTACTCAATGCTTCACCTTCACTTGAAAAAGCCGATGGAAGCGCCCTCCCGAGGCACGGCAGGTCACTGCATATCAGTGATAATGTGGTGCATTCTTGAGCAGCGCAGCGTCATTTTCAAACCGAGAAGTGACGCAGTGCTCAACTCTGTCAAGTGAAGGGTGAAAGTCGAGTCGAGGAGCGTTTGTGAATACGGGGGTAAGTGTCGATAACCTGTGGCACGTATCCGCGTACCAGCGGCACATACCCGGCCATTGGTATGTGCCACTGCCCGGCGGCAAATCTTTGAGGACGTACACGACGGGATCGTGACATTATTCTGCCTTGACTCAAAAGCGCCTCATATATGTCAAATCATCTTACCCTCCCATGCTTATTTTGATTCACGCCAAGTTAAGGGGGTGACTACGAGAGCACCCATACGTAAGCGACCAGATGGATAGATACGCTCAAAGTCGCCGAAGTTCGCTAAGAAATGCTTCGCATTTAAAAGGCTTCAGGTATTTCACGCATGCTCATTTCACGCGTGCTATTACACGCGTTCTTTTCCCGTATTTAACCCGCTGCGTTGCCAATTATTTTACTCGATAGGTGTATCTTCTGAGATCCTTGGTGAAGAACTCGGATAAGTTTCAATGTAGCACGGCAGAAGTTTCTCGAATGGGCCAACGCGACGTGAAGGTACCAATAATAAGACCGTGGAACCACGAGTAAAACAAATATTCTGGTGAAGGTTGTCATGTTGGGGTTGGCCAGACTTGCCAGAAGACGACCACGGACAACGCAACGGACTATGTCCGCGTAAACAATGGGGTCGTGAGCATCGAACATGATTTAGTTTGACTCATAAGAATGTAGTGAGTCTACAGGCAGGAAAATATATTTGTATGTTTGTTTGATTGATTGATTGATTGATTATATGTGGTGTTGAAGGTCCCAAACAACAAATGATTATGAGAGACGCCGTAGCGGAGGGTTCCGGAAATTTCAACCACCTGGGGTTCTTTAACGTGCACCGAAATCTGAGCACACAGGCCTACAATATTTCCGCCTCCTTCGGAAATTGCAGTACCTTAGCCGCTAGACCACCACGGTGGGGTGGGAGAAAGAACGTTTCTGTTAGTATAGTTGGTTTTGGTAACTCAATTTGAAAAAAAGTTATTAGAGCGGGGACACATGACACATTTACACATACACACACACACACACACACACACACCCACACGCCACACAGGAAAAAGAGAGGGAGAAAAAGTAATTGCTTTGCTTCGGTATAGGTAATGATGATGATGCGTGGTGTTTATGGCGCAAGGTAAACGAATTATCGGTATAGGTAGGCAGGCACACACAAGCCGCTATAACGAGAGTGATGTAAAATAAAGAAGATGGCGCCCAATGAGTGCAGGGGAGCTGAACATCGACTGCGCTGCGTGCTTTGCCTCCAAAGTAATCGTGACCTTAACGAACCACGCCAATGTCAGCCGAGCGTAATCAAAGTGGCCGTCTGGCTCTTTCTGAAGAAGACGAAATCGGCTGGCTTCCAGTGTTTACGTGCTTTGTAGCCATAATATATACATCTTTTTTGGTGGAGCAATCAACGTGATTCGAGATTACTGCCTTGTTGGCGTGAGGTGAATTCTTTGTTTTCCTCGTGGTGGATCCTCGAGACGACAGGATCACCGATTGAGGTCGGCGATCAGTTAAATACAATTAATATCACTCTGGGTGGGACTAAAGTTGCTTCAGTATGCAGTGGCGAAGTTGTTAGCATTGTTTCGCGGTGGCATCATCCTGACAAAAAAACTCAACCCTCAGTCATTCTAAGAAACAAACAAGTACTCTTTTATTTGTCGACACGGATGCAACATACAGCGCAGCATTCGTCTCAGCTAAAAACGAACAATAGAGGCATATGATCCGATGATATAATGTAAGTGATGATGCATTGTGTCAACATGAAGCGTTACTCGCATGCGTGTAACGGAAAAAATAATTCTTGCACAAGTTAACATGGCAATGGCAGTTAGCAACGTGTTGATTTACGTGAGTCACTAGCCCTTTTACTATGCAAAATAACAAAATAATACGTAAACGAACCGTGGTGATTGTCGGGTATTTAAATGTTGGCAACCATGAGACTGAACAAGAAGGACTGACCCCTGTCATCTGTCATAAACAGCTTCAAACCCGAATGCTATAGCCACCACTCTACGACAATCAAGTGGTAGAGGTCGTGTTAAATTTGGCCTTTCTTTTCCCTTTACATATGTAGCGAGAGTGGTCGCTGCAGCCATGGGGATGTATACCACAACTACCACAACGCAACTGTGATTGTCATTGCTATTAGTGTATAAAACAATGAAAATCGACATCAGCAGTTGTGGTTTGAACACCTGGTGGTCATACGCCTCCGCTGGGTTGGCATGGTGACTCTTCGACTTCTATTATTTTTTCTCCCTCGACTGCAACTATTTTTTTAAAAAAGAGTGCAGTTTTAGTTAGTTATTGTCGATGTACCACATTGTGGATCGGTTATACCAGTGCCTCAGCTGTTCCAGCGCTCTGGAGCACTCCGATCAGAAAAAGTTTTAACCTTCAGTGAGAATAGACAAAAAGCACTTGCATATATCGGTGCGCATTCTTGGCTCCCATCTTTCGCTAGAACAGACATGCACTCGGGGCAATCAGCTCTATATATATCCCCGATTATCGAAGGCCCTTCGGCTACCTCGGCAGTGATGTTCTCTGTTCATAGTAAGTATTTACTTTATATCAATGAAGACATGCGGATTTTTTTTGCGTTTCATTATTTTTGAAGTTATACCAAAGAGAAATGATATGCGAGCTGCTTGGAAAGATGAATACAAATGGAAGTAGAAACGGTACACGAGTGCTATATGTCAACATTCTTTTTCTATGTTTATTTTTCCTGACGTAAATGTTTTTCTGCGAACACAAAGAGGCCGAATATTTATGAAAGACATTTTGTCTTTTTTCTTATTAGGCGTCGGTGAATTACATCATTGGATGTTCGAATTGATTCCAAGCCTCATTTCAGCGCTGTTAACTCAGCTGAATATTATTAAAATTCTATTGTCTCTTCTTTCATTTTATGTTTGCGCTTTGTCAGTCGTCTCATTGACGCTGCATTCATGTTACTAACAGGATCAGATAGGCGCTAGATAGTAATGAGTGGAGACAAAAAAAGTAACGTTACAGCAGCTCTTCTGTGGTATAACGCAAATGATTACTTTTCGCTCCAATTCTATTCAATTTTTATCACATGATGGTGATTACGTTGCTAAAAGACTGAAGGACAACTAATGGAACTAGACAATACAATAACCTGGCGTCGTTTTTTTCAGTTGTTTTCTTACTATGTTTTTCTTGCGGATATGTTTTGGCTACTGCATGACTGAACAAATTTAATCTGGGCATCGTGTTTTCGAAAAAGTGTTTGCTCCTGTATGTAAAGGGGGCCGTCCCTGTAATTATGCGGCCATATTAAAATCATCGGCCTAAGTCAGTCACAAATGTTCGATATTATCTGACTACAACTGAACTGCAAAAACCATTTCTGTCACTCTTTTCTTGTTCCATATACTTTTAGTAGTATAAATTACCCCTACTTGACGTGGTTCTGACGTGGAGGAGGGCAGTAGCCGTTGTGTTCAATTAGATGAACATTCATTCCGCCGAACTCTCAAACATCCTTCCACAGCTCCTTGAATTCTATATCTAAGCTCCAACTTCTACTTTTTCCACCTGCGTTAGGGAGATACTCAGTGACCGAGGCGGCGAAGCGATCACGTTTACTGACACACGATGCAGTTATGAATTTCTCATTGCGGATGTTACGAGTTTTTCTCGTGATTTTCAATTCTGTGACGGTGGGGTTCCGCCTTGTTTCATGCGGTCTCAAGGTGAATTGTTGGTTCAAAGTTTATCAATGCCCTATCCTTAAGCGCACATGAGGTGTCCTTGAGGGGGTGAAGGAGAGGTTTGGAGTGTTGCAGTGCCCCTGAACCCTAATAAATAAATGTAGGAGGCCGACTTTCCGCCCCCTCTCAGATGACTAGTGGTGGCGCCCTCCAGCCGCGTCTCCCCGCAGGCACATCTTTGATCCTGTCTGCATTACATTCGTTCTATTAGCTACCTCGTACACGAAATAGAACGAAATAGACTGACACCACCTATCGCCACTTTGATGGGCCGGATAGAGCGATACAACTTCAATATTTGTTGAATGTATATATATGTCGCATTACCATATCATTTCATAACACTCTCTCTGGTGCGTACCGACACTGTGATTAGCAGCGCCCGGGATTTACTATCGCGATTTCCCTTAGCGCACGTATTTTCCAGAAAAGTCTTACGAGAATAAGTGTCTAGGCAAAGTCTTCTTAAGCACTTCTGACTCAAAAGAGTGACACGAAGCAGGCTCAGTGGCATTGGGAATTTCCCTACTGAAAAAAAACACGTGGGGTGCATCATCTAGAGGAAAGATTCTTTCAACAATATATATATATATATATATATATATATAGAGTGCATGCAGTTAACAGCTAGAAGCAGCCTCCTGCATTTCCCTTTTTTCCTTCTTATATGTAACAGTGTACACTCTATTATCTTTTTATAACATTATATATTATATCTGCATTGCTATACTAGTGTTCAAGAGACTTAAAAGTCTGGTTTATACATTGACTTACAGTATCAGAATTATTGAAAGTTTTTTTAATTAAGTCCCATATTTTCTCCCGTCTATGGAACCGCAAATTCTCGCTGCCGAAATTTCCCGAATACAAGCATCTGTTTCACTTGTTCTAACATATTTAGTTGATAATATCGGCCATATAGGCGTTGTTACGCAATGGAAGTACAAAATAAGTGCTCAGTGCAAGGAAGAAAACAGGATAAAGAAAGATAAAGAGTGCGGGGGAGGTGGAAATCTCCTTGTAAGTAATGAGCTTTTTTTCAAATCACCGAAGCCGATCACTCTGAAGACTTTCTCCCTATAAAACAGGCTAACATAAAGTGGTTGCCCTAATACATTGAACGCACAATCAAGTACCTCGTGTAGACCAGTTGATTACATTAAAGTAGGAAAGACCAGTGTCGGGCACAAGCGCCAGGTCGGTATTCGAAGTTGCGATCTCTTTTGGGCTGCCGAGGGAGCGTTTAAGAAACCAGATTCAATTCATCTCTGGTCGTTTCGCGCCCCTTTTGGCAATTGCCACTCACGACCTTCCATTTACGATGAATTCTTGTACATTTACTGGAAAGGTTGGCAATGAAAGCGGTGTGTATTCGCAACGCCCACGAATATAGGTGGCGCGCTGTATACGATTCAAGATAGCGCCCGGAGGAGGGTCTACCCATTTGTAAGCTTCGGAACAGATGGAATGTGCAGACAACGTACGACCCTTGTTGCTTTCACCGAATAAAGCCGTGAGCTGCACTGAAACGTATGTGAGACAAAGATACTCTCCAAAACTGTGGAAGTTCGTCACCTGGATATTTGCTGTTGTGTGAATGTTTATACTTCAGCTCCACAACCAAGCATAAACGGCGCTTTACTAAACCCTTCGCTTGCTACAGAAAACTGCATTACTAGAGTAGACGTATGAACTGAGCGGCACTTCGAGGTACCGCGCCTGCCCTAGCGAATTTGCAGCAGTACACAGTACGCCGCTAGCGAGTAGCATCCTCGCTTCTTCACAGAACAAAATGTTTGAAGTGGTGATGGTTTGCAAACATATTACAACGCCATCATCACTTGCGCTGTCAAGAACATGCAGTTGCTTCTTCAAGGGAACCCAAGCACTCAAGTCACAGTCATTCTCGGACCGTGTCCGTGTACTATTCCCTGCCCTCGGAGGTAGCAGGTTCGGTCATCGTGATCAAAATATGAACATTGAAAAGAATACAGAGGTATATGCATTTCACAACTTCGAAATTTCGAACATTCACCGAACAACAGGCGTTCGGAAAGCACCAGAATACAGAAGAAATTAGCAGATATGCGTGGATTGTAGCTGTAATTACACGTTTCCCTTGCTCTAACCATTTTGTATCGCTGGTCAAGCTCGAGCGTGTTGGCGGCAAGCGGCGGTTCATAATAATCACGCTAATTGCGCTACATGCAATGTACAAGAAAAACTATGCTTTCATTCTGACCTCACTGTAGGATATATATTAAGTACTATCAAAGTGACTACAAGCGCGACAAATAATTAAAGCACGAGGGGACGGAAAGTGCAAATCGCTCCTTGTGAGTTAGCACTGCAGCTTTTTGTTCACCGTCGCTGTCACTTTCGGTGCGTTCACAGTCTTACACGTCCAGCGAAAAATCCTCGTCGCCCAGGCGGTTTCTTTCAACATCACTGCTGAAATAAATCTTAGGAATTCCCTCCACCGACTGGCTTGACAACACTAACAACAGCACGTCACCACGTTTATCTGGGCGTGAAAAACATTTCGCCATCCCGTCAACAAGCAAATCGTTTGCAGTAGGCTGCCATCTATCAACAAACGCACACAAAAAGCGGTGCATGGCTGGCCAAGTTTAGACTGCTCGCACACCCACGAGACTTTCCGCGTACAATGTTATGGAATTCATGCACTTCAAAATTACTGACGAATGTAATATACAAAAAACAAGGTCAGTTTTGACTAAATGGTCACACGATAGCCTTTAAGTAACCTATGTGGTTACACAAAACCTCGTGAAGCTGATATATGTACTGTGAGGGATATATATCATCGAAAGCGCGAGTTGCTACGTATATTCTCGAAAACTTCGCGTGTCGTAACAGGGAATCAGGTTGTCGTGTCGCAAACGCTTTATGTCTTGCAACCCTTTAAGGTTTTATGTCTTGCAAACGCTTTAACACTGAAGCTAACACAGCCGCACACAAAGGGCGTCTGCCTACTGACCATCCTTGTTGTTGTTGTTGTTGTTATGTGGGGTTAACGTCCCGAAACCACGATATGATTATGAGAGACGCCGTAGTGGAGGGCTCCGGAAATTTAGACCACCTGGGGTCTTTAACGTGCACCCAAATCTGAGCACACGGGCCTACAACATTTCCGCTTCCATCGGAAATGCAGCCGCCGCAGCCGGGATTCGAACCCGCGCCCTGCGGGTCAGCAGCCGAGTACCTTAGCCACTAGACCACCACGGCGGGGCTACTGACCATCCTTGAGAGGACGGTCCCGAATTCTGCTTGCCGGTGCGACAGTCTATGCGCATTGGGAATAGGTGACCACATAAAGGAAAAAAAATGGAACGATAATCGGTTGCCAACGCATGATTTTTATTGAAAGCAACCGAATGCTACAGTTTCTTTTTTCAAAGATTAAGGCAATCGCTATGTGATCGTCAGAGATGTACCTATAGGTATTTCTGCCGATTGCCACTACCCGCTCTAAACACTGAAACACGCCATAGATCTGCCTTAGAGTGGTCATAAAACTTACCCCTGCGGAACTTGGTATGATCAGCCAATTGATCTTGCGGTCGAGCTTGGCAGAGATGTCTTACAAGAGGAGTGCGATGCTCCCATTTCAACGGGCGCCCTCTTTTCATACAGGCGTCCTGCGCTCAGCCTGTTCCGAACAACCAGCACCGGCTGTTTGGCGCCACTCGGAAGACATGATGCTATTGGGCAAATCCGACCAAAACTCAGCAGTGGCATTTGGATCAGAGGCGTACTTGACACACTTTGACGCGAAGTGTCGGCATCACGCTGCTTATAGTCTGCTAACATAATACGTGGTTCTTGTCCGGCCTGTGCTAGTAGATCACAGTTAATAGACTTATGTATCCGGGTCTCCATCCAGCCCCCCCGTCCAGCCTGCATCCCCCACTTCCACTCCCACTTAAATTAACTAGTGCATTCCTCCTCCTCTCCCTCCTCCTCCTCCTCCTCCTCCTCTTTCTAGCCTGCTAACATTGCACAGTAGCCACACTGGTTCCTAACGGATCACAACGGGAGAGAGCAGTCGCGTTTAATCACACGCGCTCAAGGTCATGACGCGCTTTGACGAAACTTCTTCCTCCCATGCCATTTCCTCCCCGCGCAGCTCCAGCGCACTCATCGGCACGAGGGAAGAAAAAAAGTACTCAAAACAAGCGACCGTTCACTGTACTTCAACTATTCTTGATCAATTCACAATATTTTGCGGCTACCAGTTTGTGAATCAATGAACTCTGATATTCAGGACATTCGGTTGATTACCCGAAAAAGTGTTTCAGGACCCTTTCAACAAAATATCAATAACGCACTTTTCTCTAAGAGAAACCTTGGAAGAGTGTGAACCGTGTAATGAATTGACGCAGAAGCATAGCAGAAAAACTGAGAGGGTGGTTGAGCTTCACCTTCAAGAGTACCGCATCGCCTTTTCCAATTGCCAGCCCCACTTCGTTTCTCTGCTAATGCCTGAACTGTGCCGCAAAGAAACAAACGACTGCACGCGTAACATTGGCAGTTTTCAAACAATCCTGGAATGCCTACTTCAAGCGCAGTTTTTAAGTGCCCACTGCGCCACAATTCTTCCTTTCGCGAATCATCGAAAGACCCGAGTATACGCATAAGTAAGGCTACACGCTAATCTAACCAGTTGCCCAATTTGTTGACGTTTTTGTAAATGATGATGATGTATTATGTCTGAGTGCCTCGTAATGCTGGGCCTTTAAAGAAACCAGTCGTTACGCAAAATCAATATTTGTTGACTACTGGAGCCATTTTACGCTTCAGGCACACAATATCACACGAGTCAAAAGACGACTTTCACAACATGACATTCGTATAGATTTTTTTTCTTTTCGAAGCAGTTTCGAGCAAAATCGTATAACTCGAGGGTAGAATTCCACACGCAGATTGAATTGGGTTTCATTCTCACTAGAATTCAAACCTTTTATTGTTTATTATATATGCATCTTTTTATGGCGATAGCAATTAAATTGACACTCTCGGCTGGATTTTTCCACCGGCGTCGCCGTCGACGTCAGCGTCATGCACCGTATGTGTATAGGTATCTATATATAGCAAAATTAAAAAAAAATCCAGAGAAAAGCACTCTGGCGCGTGGAATCTAGTGTGGGACCTCTGCGTCGTGAAAGAGTGACGTTAACCACTCAGCCATCTCGGAAAAACATTCTTAACCGGTTCAAACGGCAAGCTATTTATATCTACCCGTTACCGCTGCTGTTTTTTTCGGCATTACAAGAGAGATGGCGCAATGGAGCGCGCATCGTCACATCGCACAGCGGCTCCTGCTCTAATCTCCTACGCATACTTTGCTCGGCTTGGAAGAAGAGGAGCTATGCTCCCTCGCGCGCCCTTATTTCGCGCTGGAGACAAGGGGAAAATCGTACGCCTTGGCTGGCTTTGGGCTTTACGTGGAACGATTCTGCTGTAGTTACCGGGCGCACAAAGGCCACTGCAATCATTGCAGTCTCCGTTCGCGAAAAGCGCGCGCTTTTTAGGAGGAGTAGGAGGACAGTTTAAGCGGAAGGACAGGGAGGTTAGCCAGCTGGCTACCCTGTGCTGGGGAGGGAAACGGGTGAGGCGAATATAAGATGATAAGAAATGCTGGGAAGAGACAGAAAGAGATAGATTGCAAAAAGAATAGCGACAGAGGAAAGGCAACATCAAAAAGTATAAGACACTAAAGTCTGTCTCTGAGGCCAGTTGTCTGCGAAATGCGCAACAAAGCTTTCAAAGCCTTCTGGCTGAGGATGGGCTCATCCAATGGCCCAGAATCCCTTGTTCCGACAAAGGCCGATCATGCAGTCTATCCAGAGCTTGCAATCAGTTTCTTGTCTTGGCGCGATGAAATGGGTGCACTCACATAGAACGTGCGCGATGGTTTCTTCGCAACTGCATCAAGTGCATGTAGAAGAGCTGGCCATTCCAATGTGATAGGAGTATGCGTTCGTGAAGGCCACTCAAAGCCACAGGTGGCATAGAAGAGTCTCCTCAGCTCGAGATATACCTGAGGGAAGACGAAGCTGCAGATCGGGATCCAAGTTATGCAGGCACGCGTTTGTGAAGTCTGTTGAGTTCCACTGTACCAGTGTGAGGTCACGTGCAAGCGAACGAAGTCTTGTAGCTGCGTCGGTTTCTAGAGAACGGGATGACTGTGTATTGGGTACCGTCGTGTGCAGATCTAGTGGCTTCATTTGTGCGGTCATTGTCATATATACCGCAATGACCTCGTATTCACTGATACACTATGCCGTGCTGTTTTTTGATTGCTTGGTGATGAAGAAGCCTTATTTCAGCTACTAACTGTCCATTAGCTAACTCTGATAAGCACGTTAATGAACGTGCTTTTCAGACTCAGCGAACTAAAAATTGAGACGCTTATTCGCGTGTATTTGCTTTGCATTCTGCGCGTGACCTTTCAAATAGTTGCTATCGCATTCATTGCTTCGCCTTTGCGGCAAAACTGTGACTTTTTAATATTATTTCTTGGTCGCGGACAAGATCTAGATGTTTCGCTGAGAAGAAACCGACATCGACACTAACAGCGAGATTCCTGCGAAACAGGCTTCTTTTATCGCTTTTTGTTTATATATATATATATTATATATATATATATATATATATATATATATATATATATATATATATATCAGTTTTAACAAGGTGGCAGCCTTTGGCTGGTCGATAATACATGAAAGACAAGGTTTTTTTCTCTTTCTTCACAGTCTAGTCCTATTCCGTAGCTCATTATCACGCGATGGTAAGAAATTAGGAATTCTGAATATGTGGTCGAATAACTTTGAATCAAACTTTCTTCGATTTCTTGCGGGGTGCTTGCAGTGTACTACATCATTTATTCTTTAAATTTTAACCTATTTTACTTCGTTTGTGTAGAGTATGTGCAGGGTACGAAATTGACCAAGTAGTGTTTTGCGCAAGCTAGCGGAACGTGGCAGTCTATAAAGTCTTAAGTCATTTTTCGGTCGTCTTTTTTCAATAAATTAAAATGATAGAATCATTGTAAATTAAAGAAATAGGCATACACAATACAGAATAGGTAACAAAGTTTTCACTTTTTTTAGATATAAATACTTCAACGTAGATGTTGATTGATATGTGGGGTTTAACGTCCCAAACCACCATTATGATATGAGAGACGCCGTAGTGGAGGGCTCCGGAAATTCGACCACCTGGGGTTCTTTAACGTGCACACAAATCTGAGCACACGGGGCCTACAACATTTTCCGCCTCCATCGGAAATGTAGCCGCCGCAGCCGGGATTCGAACCCGCGACCTGCGGGTCAGCAGCTGAGTGCCTTAGCCACTAGACCACCGCGGCGGGGCTTCAACGTAGATGTTCATGCAGTAGTGTTCTCCGCAAATCCTTCTTAACTAACGCGTCTGACACATCTTGATCGATGGGCTTTGCTACAGGAGAACCCTACAATCTATGATGGAGACGTCTGAAACTGTGCTTACACAGACTGTTGGTGTGTCGCGTATTCTTACTTGTGGCTCGATTATGCCAGTGTCTGTCATGACACACACATCCTTCAATGTCCACAGCTGAAACTTTTAAGATAACAAAATGATTCAAAGCACTTTTTCACGACAGCAAGAAATCAGATTGCAAGGAAAAGGAAAAAAAAAACACAGAGAAGCGAATGCTTTTCATGCTTTAGATCTGAATAAAAAGATAGAAACAGGTATAAATATAGGAAAAGCATTATTCGTACTGATGTTAAAAAACGGCCATAACTCCGGCTAACTGGGCTGCTTTCTATACAAACACATCAATTTTTACTTAGCAGTGCGCCAAGGCCAAACAGGCACTAATGAAAAAACGCGAGAGAAAAAAGCAGAGAAAAGAAATTTAGGTGAAAAGTCGTACAAAATGTCATCGCAATATTCAGCGAAGTGACAAAAACAAGCGCGTAACACAGGACAGAGAAGAGACGGACGAGGCGCTGACACAACGGAAGAGCGGAGAAAGGGGTAGGATATAACAGAGCCCGATGTATTAGAAATGAACTGTACTAAAGTGCTTATTTGGGCCGGTTGGTACATGGTCAACGAAGTGAAAAAACAGCGCGTAACACAGGACAGAGAAGAGACGGACGAGGCGCTGACACAACGGAAGAGCGGAGAAAGGGGTAGGATATAACAGAACCCGATGTATTAGAAATGAACTGTACTAAAGTGCTTATTTGGGCCGGTTGGTACATGGTCAACGAAGTGAAAAAACAGCGCGTAACACAGGACAGAGAAGAGACGGACGAGGCGCTGACACAAACGGAAGAGCGGAGAAAGGGGTAGGATATAACAGAGCCCGATGTATTAGAAATGAACTGTACTAAAGTGCTTATTTGGGCCGGTTGGTACATGGTCAACGAAGTGAAAAAACAGCGCGTAACACAGGACAGAGAAGAGACGGACGAGGCGCTGACACAACGGAAGAGCGGAGAAAGGGGTAGGATATAACAGAGCCCGATGTATTAGAAATGAACTGTACTAAAGTGCTTATTTGGGCCGGTTGGTACATGGTCAACGAAGTGAAAAACAGCGCGTAACACCAGGACAGAGAAGAGACGGACGAGGCGCTGACACAACGGAAGAGCGGAGAAAGGGGTAGGATATAACAGAGCCCGATGTATTAGAAATGAACTGTACTAAAGTGCTTATTTGGGCCGGTTGGTACATGGTCAACGAAGTGAAAAAACAGCGCGTAACACAGGACAGAGAAGAGACGGACGAGGCGCTGACACAACGGAAGAGCGGAGAAAGGGGTAGGATATAACAGAGCCCGATGTATTAGAAATGAACTGTACTAAAGTGCTTATTTGGGCCGGTTGGTACATGGTCAACGAAGTGAAAAAACAGCGCGTAACACAGGACAGAGAAGAGACGGACGAGGCGCTGACACAACGGAAGAGCGGAGAAAGGGGTAGGATATAACAGAGCCCGATGTATTAGAAATGAACTGTACTAAAGTGCTTATTTGGGCCGGTTGGTACATGGTCAACGAAGTGAAAAAACAGCGCGTAACACAGGACAGAGAAGAGACGGACGAGGCGCTGACACAACGGAAGAGCGGAGAAAGGGGTAGGATATAACAGAGCCCGATGTATTAGAAATGAACTGTACTAAAGTGCTTCATTTGGGCCGGTTGGTACATGGTCAAACGAAGTGAAAAAACAGCGCGTAACAACAGGAACTGTGTTACGCGCTGTTTTTTTCACTTCGTTGACCATGTACCAACCGGCCCAAATAAGAACTTTAGTACAGTTCATTTCTAATACATCGGGCTCTGTTATATCCTACCCCTTTCTCCGCTCTTCCGTTGTGTCAGCGCCTCGTCCGTCTCTTCTCTGTCCTGTGTTACGCGCTTGTTTTTTCACTCGTTGACCATGTACCAACCGGCCCAAATAAGCACTTTAGTACAGTTCATTCTATATACATCGGGCTCTGTTATATCCTACCCCTTTCTCCGCTCTTCCGTTGTGTCAGCGCCTCGTCCGTCTCTTCTTCTGTCCTGTGTTACGCGCTGTTTTTTCACTTCGTGACCATGTACCAACCGGCCAAATAAGCACTTTAGACAGTTCATTCTAATACATCGGGCTCTGTTATATCCATACCCCTTTCTCCGCTCTTCCGTTGTGTCAGCGCCTAGTCCGTCTCTTCTCTGTCCTGTGTTACGCGCTGTTTTTTCACTTCGTTGACCATGTACCAACCGGCCCAAATAAGCACTTTAGTACAGTCATTCTAATACATCGGGCTCTGTTATATCCTACCCCTTCTCCGCTCTGTCCGTTGTGTCAGCGCCTCGTCCGTCTCTTCTCTGTCCGGTGTTACGCGCTGTTTTTTTCACTTCGTTGAACATGTACCAACCGGCCCAAATAAGCACTTTAGTACAGTTCATTCTAATACAATCGGGCTCTGTATAATCCTACCCCTTTCTCCGCTCTTCCGTTGTGTCAGCGCCTGTCCGTCTCTTCTCTGTCCTGTGTTACGCGCTGTTTTTTCACTTCGTTGACCATGTACCAACCGGCCCCAAATAAGCACTTTTAGTACAGTCATTTCTAATACATCGGGCTCTGTTATATCCTACCCTTCTCCGCTCTTTCCGTTGTGTCAGCGCCTCGTCCGTCTCCTTCTCTGTCCTGTGTTACGCGCTGTTTTTTCCACTTCGTTGACCATGTACCAACCGGCCCAAAATAAGCACTTTAGTACAGTTCATTCTAATACATCGGGCTCTGTTATATCCTACCCCTTTCTCCGCTCTTCCGTTTGTGTCAGCGCCTCGTCCGTCTCTTCTCTGTCCTGTGTTACGCGCTGTTTTTTTCACTTCGTTGACCATGTACCAACCGGCCCAAATAAGCACTTTGTAGTACAGTTCATTTCTAATACATCGGGCTCTGTTATATCCTACCCCTTTCTCCGCTCTTCGGTGGTGTCAGCGCCTCGTCCGTCTCTTCTCTGTCCTGTGTTACGCGCTGTTTTTTCACTTCGTGACCATGTACCAACCGGCCCAAATAAGCACTTTAGTACAGTTCATTTCTAATACATCGGGCTCTGTTATATCCTACCCCTTTCTCCGCTCTTCCGTTGTGTCAGCGCCTCGTCCGTCTCTTCTCTGTCTGTGTTACGCGCTGTTTTTTCACTTCGTTGACCATGTACCAACCGGCCCAAATAAGCACTTTAATTCAGCGAAAGTTGCAATGTGTCTCGTATTGCGGCTAAAGATGCTCTCAAGATTTATTTTTTTTACTGCGAAAGACGCATGTCGCTCAGATAAGTAGCGCATCCAATAATCACTTACATTTATTAGTAAACTATACTACGTACAAATCATTGCTTCACACAAAGGTTTCAATAAAATGCTATCGTGACTTTCTTTACCATTAACGCATGTAAGCGTTCAGGCTTTTCACGAAGGCAAATCATACAGGCAGGCCCGTAGCTAGGGGAGGAGGGAAGAAGGGCTCGGGCCTCTCCCCCCCCCCATACCCCCCGAATTTCGAATGGAGATGTGTGTTTTTAACGAGGACATAAATAAAAAATTGTGTTCTTCAAGGCATTCAATAAGTGGGCCCCCCGAAAAAAACCCGGGCTATACCCTGCATACACGGTTTCTTTTCTTTTTTTTTTCTTAGTCAAAACAAATTTTTGTATTTTAGGATACTCCAACTTTGTCGACTACGAGGCGAAAGATTTTGCTTGCCTTAAGTTAAACTGAAAATCTTAATAGAAAATTTTTGTTATTTATACTTCGGTCTATCTACTTGTAAACTGCTGTCTGTGATAATTTTATATGACATCATATTCTATAGCCTACCTACTATCTAAAAAAAGTAATCACATTACACGTAATTTCAGGTATCTATCCCTGAAATTCAAAGTCCTGTTCACCTCGGTGGATCAGTGGCTATGCGGTGCTCGGCTGCTCACCCGAAGGTTGTGGGTTCGATCCCGGCTTCTGCGGTCACAATTCGGTGGAGGCAATATAGTAGATACCCGTGTATATACTGAGCGATGACCGTGCACGTTAAAGAACAACAGATGGTCAAAATTTCCGCAGCCCGCCACTACGGTGACTCTCACGTTAATATCGTCATGGTTTCAGGATGTAAAACCCCGCGTATCATAATTCTTTTAGGGCCGCGATTGAGGCGCTACCGAAAGCCAAGCACGCCGAGAACACGGATATAGTACGGCCGCTCAGCTGCGTCTTACGCAAACGTCTCGCGAAGAAAAAAGTGCTGAAATTTAAATGAAGGCGCGTCACAGCGCAATCTGGAAGACGGCAAGTCCTCTTCACATATACGCATGCGAACCACTTTTTTTTACATGTGATGTGAGATGCAGATCTGTTTCTTTTTCGAAGCGTAAGCAGACGCGTGTCGTACTTTAGCGTATCGCGCTGTCGGCAGAAAAAATAATTAATAACAAAAGTGCCGCTACGGTGCTTCTGAATAATAGGTTGTACAGGAAAAGAAGAGCTGCAGGTAACGGCGATTTCTAGCCCACCACGTGAACGCAATCCATAAGCACCGAACATCACTGGCAAATAAAACCTGTTGCTTGTGCACTGTGATGAGTTGTGACACTGACAACAGTTGCCTTATTTCAAATGTCATCACTTTTCCTCACGGGACGTTCCAGTTTGACGTAACCGA
>WOVY01015171.1:0-12167 GCA_013436015.1 Rhipicephalus annulatus
CAGTGTCGGGCACAAGCGCCAGGTCGGTATTCGAAATTTGCGATCTCTTTTGGCTGCCGAGGGAGCGTTTAAGAAACCAGATTCAATTCATCTCTGGTCGTTTGCGCCCCTTTGGCAATTGCCACTCACGACCTTCCATTTACGATGAATTCTTGTACATTTACTGAAAGGTTGGCAATGAAAGCGGTGTATTCGCAACGCCCACGAAATATAGGTGGCGCGCTGTATACGATTCAAGATAGCGCCCGGAGGAGGGTCTACCCATTTGTAAGCTTAGGAACAGATGGAATGTGCAGACAACGTACGACCCTTGTTGCTTTCACCGAATAAAGCCGTGAGCTGCACTGAAATGTATGTGAGACAAAGATACTCTCCAAAACTGTGGAAGTTCGTCACCTGGATATTTGCTGTTGTGTGAATGTTTATACTTCAGCTCCACAACCAAGCATAAACGGCGCTTTACTATAACCCTTCGCTTGCTACAGAAAACTGCATTACTAGAGTAGACGTATGAACTGAGCGGCACTTCGAGGTACCGCGCCTGCCTAGCGAATTTGCAGCAGTACACAGTACGCCGCTAGCGAGTAGCATCCTCGCTCTTCACAGAACAAAATGTTTGAAGTGGTGATGGTTTGCAAACATATTACACGCCATCACTTGCGCTGTCAAGAACATGCAGTTGCTTCTTCAAGGGAACCCAAGCACTCAAGTCACAGTCATTCTCGGACCGTGTCCGTGTACTATTCCCTGCCCTCGGAGGTAGCAGGTTCGGTCATCGTGATCAAAATATGAACATTGAAAAGAATACAGAGGTATATGCATTTCACAACTTCGAAATTCGAACATTCACCGAACACAGGCGTTCGGAAAGCACCAGAATACAGAAGAAATTAGCAGATATGCGTGGATGTAGCTGTAATTACACGTTTCCTTGCTCTAACCATTTTGTATCGCTGGTCAAGCTCGAGCGTGTTGGCGGCAAGCGGCGGTTCATAATAATCACGCTAATTGCGCTACATGCAATGTACAGAAAAACTATGCTTTCATTCTGACCTCACTGTAGGATATATATTAAGTACTATCAAAGTGACTTACAAGCGCGACAAATAATTAAAGCACGAGGGGACGGAAAGTGCAAATCGCTCCTTGTGAGTTAGCACTGCAGCTTTTTGTTCACCGTCGCTGTCACTTTCGGTGCGTTCACAGTCTTACACGTCCAGCGAAAAATCCTCGTCGCCCAGGCGGTTTCTTTCAACATCACTGCTGAAATAAATCTTAGGAATCCCTCCACCGACTGGCTTGACAACACTAACAACAGCACGTCACCACGTTTATCTGGGCGTGAAAAAACATTTCGCCTCCCGTCAACAAGCAAATCGTTTGCAGTAGGCTGCCATCTATCAACAAACGCACACAAAAAGCGGTGCATGGCTGGCCAAGTTTAGACTGCTCGCACACCCACGAGACTTTCCGCGTACAATGTTATGGAATTCATGCACTTCAAAATTACTGACGAATGTAATATACAAAAAACAAGGTCAGTTTTGACTAAATTGGTCACACGATAGCCTTTAGTAACCTATGTGGTTACACAAAACCTCGTGAAGCTGATATATGTACTGTGAGGGATATATATCATCGAAAGCGCGAGTTGCTACGTATATTCTCGAAAACTTCGCGTGTCGTAACAGGGAATCAGTTTGTCGTGTCGCAAACGCTTTATGTCTTGCAACCCTTTAAGGTTTTATGTCTTGCAAACGCTTTAACACTGAAGCTAACACAGCCGCACAAAAGGGCGTCTGCCTACTGACCATCCTTTTGTTGTTGTTGTTGTTATGTGGGGTTTAACGTCCCAACCACGATATGATTATGAGAGACGCCGTAGTGGAGGGCTCCGGAAATTTAGACCACCTGGGGTTCTTTAACGTGCACCCAAATCTGAGCACACGGGCCTACACATTTCCGCTTCCATCGGAAATGCAGCCGCCGCAGCCGGGATTCGAACCCGCGCCCTGCGGGTCAGCAGCCGAGTACCTTAGCCACTAGACCACCACGGCGGGGCTACTGACCATCCTTGAGAGACGGTCCCGAATTCTGCTTGCCGGTGCGACAGTCTATGCGCATTGGGAATAGGTGACCACATAAAGGAAAAAAATGGAACGATAATCGGTTGCCAACGCATGATTTTTATTGAAAGCAACCGAATGCTACAGTTTCTTTTTCAAAGATTAAGGCAATCGCTATGTGATCGTCAGAGATGTACCTATAGGTATTTCTGCCGATGCCACTACCCGCTCTAAACACTGAACACGCCATAGATCTGCCTTAGAGTGGTCATAAACTACCCCTGCGGAACTTGGTATGATCAGCCAATTGATCTTGCGGTCGAGCTTGGCAGAGATGTCTTACAAGAGGAGTGCGATGCTCCCATTTCAACGGGCGCCCTCTTTTCATACAGGCGTCTGCGCTCAGCCTGTTCCGAACAACCAGCACCGGCTGTTTGGCGCCACTCGGAAGACATGATGCTATTGGGCAAAATCCGACACAACTCAGCAGTGGCATTGGATCAGAGGCGCTACTTGACACACTTTGACGCGAAGTGTCGGCATCACGCTGCTTATAGTCTGCTAACATAATACGTGGTCTTGTCCGGCCTGTGCTAGATCACAGTTAATAGACTTATGTATCCGGGTCTCCATCCAGCCCCCCGTCCAGCCTGCATCCCCACTTCCACTCCCACTTAAAATTAACTAGTGCATTCCTCTCCTCTCCCTCCTCCTCCTCCTCCTCCTCCTCTTTCTAGCCTGCTAACATTGCACAGTAGCCACACTGGTTCCTAACGGATCACAACGGGAGAGAGCAGTCGCGTTTAATCACACGCGCTCAAGGTCATGACGCGCTTTGACGAAACTTCTTCCTCCCATGCCATTCCTCCCCGCGCAGCCTCCAGCGCACTCATCGGCACGAGGGAAGAAAAAAAGTACTCAAAACAAGCGACCGTTCACTGTACTTCAACTATTCTTGATCAATTCACAATATTTTGCGGCTACCAGTTTGTGAATCAATGAACTCTGATATTCAGGACATTCGGTGATTACCCGAAAAAGTGTTTCAGGACCCTTTCAACAAAATATCAATAACGCACTTTTCTCTAAGAGAAACCTTGAAGAGTGTGAACCGTGTAATGAATTGACGCAGAAGCATAGCAGAAAAACTGAGAGGGTGGTTGAGCTTCACCTTCAAGAGTACCGCATCGCCTTTTCAATTGCCAGCCCCACTTCGTTTCTCTGCTAATGCCTGAACTGTGCCGCAAAGAAACAAACGACTGCACGCGTAGCATTGGCAGTTTCAAACAATCCTGGAATGCCTACTTCAAGCGCAGTTTTTAAGTGCCCACTGCGCCACAATTCTTCCTTTCGCGAATCATCGAAAGACCGAGTATACGCATAAGTAAGGCTACACGCTAATCTAACCAGTTGCCCAATTTGTTGACGTTTTTGTAAATGATGATGATGTATTATGTCTGAGTGCCTCGTAATGACTGGGCCTTTAAAGAAACCAGTCGTTACGCAAAATCAATATTTGTTGACTACTGGAGCCATTTTACGCTTCAGGCACACAATATCACACGAGTCAAAAAGACGACTTTCACAACATGACATTCGTATAGATTTTTTTTTCTTTTCGAAGCAGTTTCGAGCAAAATCGTATAACTCGAGGGTAGAATTCCACACGCAGATTGAATGGGTTTCATTCTCACTAGAATTCAAACCTTTTATTGTTTTATTATATATGCATCTTTTTATGGCGATAGCAATTAAATTGACACTCTCGGCTGGATTTTTCCACCGGCGTCGCCGTCGACGTCAGCGTCATGCACCGTATGTGTATAGGTATCTATATATAGCAAAATTAAAAAAAAATCCAGAAAAGCACTCTGGCGCGTGGAATCTAGTGTGGGACCTCTGCGTCGTGAAAGAGTGACGTTAACCACTCAGCCATCTCGGAAAACATTCTTAACCGGTTCAAACGGCAAGCTATTTATATCTACCCGTTACCGCTGCTGTTTTTTTCGGCATTACAAGAGAGATGGCGCAATGAGCGCGCATCGTCACATCGCACAGCGGCTCCTGCTCTAATCTCCTACGCATACTTTGCTCGGCTTGGAGAAGAGGAGCTATGCTCCCTCGCGCGCCCTTATTTCGCGCTGGAGACAAGGGGAAAATCGTACGCCTTGGCTGGCTTTGGGCTTTACGTGGAACGATTCTGCTGTAGTTACCGGCGCACAAAGGCCACTGCAATCATTGCAGTCTCCGTTCGCGAAACGCGCGCTTTTTAGGAGGAGTAGGAGGACAGTTTAAGCGGAAGACAGGGAGGTTAGCCAGCTGGCTACCCTGTGCTGGGGAAACGGGTGAGGCGAATATAAGATGATAAGAAATGCTGGGAAGAGACAGAAAGAGATAGATTGCAAAAAGAATAGCGACAGAGGAAAGGCAACATCAAAAAGTATAAGACACTAAAGTCTGTCTCTGAGGCCAGTTGTCTGCGAAAATGCGCAACAAAGCTTTCAAAGCCTTCTGGGCTGAGGATGGGCTCATCCAATGGCCCAGAATCCCTTGTTCCGACAAAGGCCGATCATGCAGTCTATCCAGAGCTGCAATCAGTTCTTGTCTTGGCGCGATGAAATGGGTGCACTCACATAGAACGTGCGCGATGGTTTCTTCGCAACTGCATCAAGTGCATGTAGAAGAGCTGGCCATTCCAATGTGATAGGAGTATGCGTTCGTGAAGGCCACTCAAAGCCACAGGTGGCATAGAAGAGTCTCCTCAGCTCGAGATATACCTGAGGGAAGACGAAGCTGCAGATCGGGATCCAAGTTATGCAGGCACGCGTTTGTGAAGTCTGTTGAGTTCCACTGTACCAGTGTGAGGTCACGTGCAAGCGAACGAAGTCTTGTAGCTGCGTCGGTTCTAGAGAACGGGATGACTGTGTATTGGGTACCGTCGTGTGCAGATCTAGTGGCTTCATTTGTGCGGTCATTGTCATATATACCGCAATGACCTCGTATTCACTGATACACTATGCCGTGCTGTTTTTTGATTGCTTGGTGATGAAGAAGCCTTATTTCAGCTACTAACTGTCCATTAGCTAACTCTGATAAGCACGTTAATGAACGTGCTTTTCAGACTCAGCGAACTAAAAATTGAGACGCTTATTCGCGTGTATTTGCTTTGCATTCTGCGCGTGACCTTTCAAATATTTGCTATCGCATTCATTGCTTCGCCTTTGCGGCAAAACTGTGACTTTTTAATATTATTTCTTGGTCGCGGACAAGATCTAGATGTTTCGCTGAGAAGAACCGACATCGACACTAACAGCGAGATTCCTGCGAAACAGGCTCTTTTATCGCTTTTTGTTTATATATATATATAATATATATATATATATATATATATATAATATATATATATATCAGTTTTAACAAGGTGGCAGCTTTGGCTGGTCGATAATACATGAAAGACAAGGTTTTT
Organism: Rhipicephalus annulatus; assembly: GCA_013436015.1. Classification (NCBI taxonomy): domain Eukaryota; kingdom Metazoa; phylum Arthropoda; class Arachnida; order Ixodida; family Ixodidae; genus Rhipicephalus; species Rhipicephalus annulatus. The sequence continues at coordinate 5,533 of WOVY01015171.1, forward strand.
TCTCTTTCTTCACAGTCTAGTCCTATTCCGTAGCTCATTATCACGCGATGGTAAGAAATTAGGATTCTGAATATGTGGTCGAATAACTTTGAATCAAACTTTCTTCGATTTCTTGCGGGGTGCTTGCAGTGTACTACATCATTTATTCTTTAAATTTTAACCTATTTTACTTCGTTTGTGTAGAGTATGTGCAGGGTACGAAATTGACCAAGTAGTGTTTTGCGCAAGCTAGCGGAACGTGGCAGTCTATAAAGTCTTAAGTCATTTTTCGGTCGTCTTTTTTCAATAAATTAAAATGATAGAATCATTGTAAATTAAAGAAATAGGCATACACAATACAGAATAGGTAACAAAGTTTCACTTTTTTAGATATAAATACTTCAACGTAGATGTTGATTGATATGTGGGGTTTAACGTCCCAAAACCACCATATGATTATGAGAGACGCCGTAGTGGAGGGCTCCGGAAATTTCGACCACCTGGGGTTCTTTAACGTGCACACAAATCTGAGCACACGGGCCTACAACATTTCCGCCTCCATCGGAAATGTAGCCGCCGCAGCCGGGATTCGAACCCGCGACCTGCGGGTCAGCAGCTGAGTGCCTTAGCCACTAGACCACCGCGGCGGGGCTTCAACGTAGATGTTCATGCAGTAGTGTTCTCCGCCAAATCCTTCTTAACTAACGCGTCTGACACATCTTGATCGATGGGCTTTGCTACAGGAGAACCCTACAATCTATGATGGAGACGTCTGAAACTGTGCTTACACAGACTGTTGGTGTGTCGCGTATTCTTACTTGTGGCTCGATTATGCCAGTGTCTGTCATGACACACACATCCTTCAATGTCCACAGCTGAACTTTTAAGATAACAAAATGATTCAAAGCACTTTTTCACGACAGCAGAAAATCAGATTGCAAGGAAAAGGAAAAAAAACACAGAGAAGCGAATGCTTTTCATGCTTTAGATCTGAATAAAAAGATAGAAACAGGTATAAATATAGGAAAAGCATTATTCGTACTGATGTTAAAAAACGGCCATAACTCCGGCTAACTGGGCTGCTTTCTATACAAACACATCAATTTTACTTTAGCAGTGCGCCAAGGCCAAACAGGCACTAATGAAAACGCGAGAGAAAAAAGCAGAGAAAAGAAATTTAGGTGAAAAGTCGTACAAAATGTCATCGCAATATTCAGCGAAGTGAAAAAACAGCGCGTAACACAGGACAGAGAAGAGACGGACGAGGCGCTGACACACGGAAGAGCGGAGAAAGGGGTAGGATATAACAGAGCCCGATGTATTAGAAATGAACTGTACTAAAGTGCTTATTTGGGCCGGTTGGTACATGGTCAACGAAGTGAAAAAACAGCGCGTAACACAGGACAGAGAAGAGACGGACGAGGCGCTGACACAACGGAAGAGCGGAGAAAGGGGTAGGATATAACAGAACCCGATGTATTAGAAATGAACTGTACTAAAGTGCTTATTGGGCCGGTTGGTACATGGTCAACGAAGTGAAAAAACAGCGCGTAACACAGGACAGAGAGAGACGGACGAGGCGCTGACACAACGGAAGAGCGGAGAAAGGGGTAGGATATAACAGAGCCCGATGTATTAGAAATGAACTGTACTAAAGTGCTTATTTGGGCCGGTTGGTACATGGTCAACGAAGTGAAAAAACAGCGCGTAACACAGGACAGAGAAGAGACGGACGAGGCGCTGACACAACGGAAGAGCGGAGAAAGGGGTAGGATATAACAGAGCCCGATGTATTAGAAATGAACTGTACTAAAGTGCTTATTTGGGCCGGTTGGTACATGGTCAACGAAGTGAAAAAACAGCGCGTAACACAGGACAGAGAAGAGACGGACGAGGCGCTGACACAAAGGAAGAGCGGAGAAGGGGTAGGATATAACAGAGCCCGATGTATTAGAAATGAACTGTACTAAAGTGCTTATTTGGGCCGGTTGGTACATGGTCAACGAAGTGAAAAAACAGCGCGTAACACAGGACAGAGAAGAGACGGACGAGGCGCTGACACAACGGAAGAGCGGAGAAAGGGGTAGGATATAACAGAGCCCGATGTATTAGAAATGAACTGTACTAAAGTGCTTATTTGGGCCGGTTGGTACATGGTCAACGAAGTGAAAAAACAGCGCGTAACACAGGACAGAGAAGAGACGGACGAGGCGCTGACACAACGGAAGAGCGGAGAAAGGGGTAGGATATAACAGAGCCCGATGTATTAGAAATGAACTGTACTAAAGTGCTTATTTGGGCCGGTTGTACATGGTCAACGAAGTGAAAAAACAGCGCGTAACACAGGACAGAGAAGAGACGGACGAGGCGCTGACACAACGGAAGAGCGGAGAAAGGGGTAGGATATAACAGAGCCGATGTATTAGAAATGAACTGTACTAAAGTGCTTATTTGGGCCGGTTGGTACATGGTCAACGAAGTGAAAAAACAGCGCGTAACACAGGACCTGTGTTACGCGCTGTTTTTTCACTTCGTTGACCATGTACCAACCGGCCCAAATAAGCACTTTAGTACAGTTCATTTCTAATACATCGGGCTCTGTTATATCCTACCCCTTTCTCCGCTCTTCCGTTGTGTCAGCGCCTCGTCCGTCTCTTCTCTGTCCTGTGTTACGCGCTGTTTTTTCACTTCGTTGACCATGTACCAACCGGCCCAAATAAGCACTTTAGTACAGTTCATTTCTAATACATCGGGCTCTGTTATATCCTACCCCTTTCTCCGCTCTTCCGTTGTGTCAGCGCCTCGTCCGTCTCTTCTCTGTCCTGTGTTACGCGCTGTTTTTTCACTTCGTTGACCATGTACCAACCGGCCCAAATAAGCACTTTAGTACAGTTCATTTCTAATACATCGGGCTCTGTTATATCCTACCCCTTTCTCCGCTCTTCCGTTGTGTCAGCGCCTCGTCCGTCTCTTCTCTGTCCTGTGTTACGCGCTGTTTTTCACTTCGTTGACCATGTACCAACCGGCCCAAATAAGCACTTTAGTACAGTTCATTTCTAATACATCGGGCTCTGTTATATCCTACCCCTTTCTCCGCTCTTCCGTTGTGTCAGCGCCTCGTCCGTCTCTTCTCTGTCCTGTGTTACGCGCTGTTTTTTCACTTCGTTGACCATGTACCAACCGGCCCAAATAAGCACTTTAGTACAGTTCATTTCTAATACATCGGGCTCTGTTATATCCTACCCCTTTCTCCGCTCTTCCGTTGTGTCAGCGCCTCGTCCGTCTCTTCTCTGTCCTGTGTTACGCGCTGTTTTTTCACTTCGTTGACCATGTACCAACCGGCCCAAATAAGCACTTTAGTACAGTTCATTTCTAATACATCGGGCTCTGTTATATCCTACCCTTTCTCCGCTCTTCCGTGTGTCAGCGCCTCGTCCGTCTCTCTCTGTCCTGTGTTACGCGCTGTTTTTTTCACTTCGTTGACCATGTACCAACCGGCCCAAATAAGCACTTTAGTACAGTTCATTTCTAATACATCGGGCTCTGTTATATCCTACCCCTTTCTCCGCTCTTCCGTTTGTGTCAGCGCCTCGTCCGTCTCTTCTCTGTCCTGTGTTACGCGCTGTTTTTTTCACTTCGTTGACCATGTACCAACCGGCCCAAATAAGCACTTTAGTACAGTTCATTTCTAATACATCGGGCTCTGTTATATCCTACCCTTTCTCCGCTCTTCGTGGTGTCAGCGCCTCGTCCGTCTCTTCTCTGTCCTGTGTTACGCGCTGTTTTTTCACTTCGTGACCATGTACCAACCGGCCCAAATAAGCACTTTAGTACAGTTCATTTCTAATACATCGGGCTCTGTTATATCCTACCCCTTTCTCCGCTCTTCCGTTGTGTCAGCGCCTCGTCCGTCTCTTCTCTGTCCTGTGTTACGCGCTGTTTTTTCACTTCGTTGACCATGTACCAACCGGCCCAAATAAGCACTTTAATTCAGCGAAAGGTTGCAATGTGTCTCGTATTGCGGCTAAAGATGCTCTCAAGATTTATTTTTTTTACTGCGAAAGACGCATGTCGCTCAGATAAGTAGCGCATCCAATAATCACTTACATTTATTAGTAAACTATACTACGTACAAATCATTGCTTCACACAAAGGTTTCAATAAAATGCTATCGTGACTTCTTTACCATTAACGCATGTAAGCGTTCAGGCTTTTCACGAAGGCAAATCATACAGGCAGGCCCGTAGCTAGGGGAGGAGGGGAAGAAGGGCTCGGGCCTCTCCCCCCCCCCATACCCCCCGAATTTCGAATGGAGATGTGTGTTTTAACGAGGACATAAATAAAAAAAATTGTGTTCTTCAAGGCATTCAATAAGTGGGCCCCCGAAAAAAACCCGGGCTATGACCCTGCATACACGGTTTCTTTCTTTTTTTTTCTTAGTCAAAACAAATTTTTGTATTTTAGGATACTCCAACTTTGTCGACTACGAGGCGAAAGATTTTGCTTGCCTTAAGTTAAACTGAAAATCTTAATAGAAATTTTGTTATTTATACTTCGGTCTATCTACTTGTAAACTGCTGTCTGTGAAATAATTTTATATGACATCATATTCTATAGCCTACCTACTATCTAAAAAAAGTAATCACATTACACGTAATTTCAGGTATCTATCCCTGAAATTCAAAGTCCTGTTCACCTCGGTGGATCAGTGGCTATGCGGTGCTCGGCTGCTCACCCGAAGGTTGTGGGTTCGATCCGGCTTCTGCGGTCACAATTCGGTGGAGGCAATATAGTAGATACCCGTGTATATACTGAGCGATGACCGTGCACGTTAAAGAACAACAGATGGTCAAAATTTCCGCAGCCCGCCACTACGGTGACTCTCACGTTAATATCGTCATGGTTTCAGGATGTAAAACCCCGCGTATCATAATTCTTTTAGGGCCGCGATTGAGGCGCTACCGAAAGCCAAGCACGCCGAGAACACGGATATAGTACGGCCGCTCAGCTGCGTCTTACGCAAACGTCTCGCGAAGAAAAAAGTGCTGAAATTTTAATGAAGGCGCGTCACAGCGCAATCTGGAAGACGGCAAGTCCTCTTCACATATACGCATGCGAACCACTTTTTTTTACATGTGATGTGAGATGCAGATCTGTTTCTTTTTCGAAGCGTAAGCAGACGCGTGTCGTACTTTAGCGTATCGCGCTGTCGGCAGAAAAAAATATAATAACAAAAGTGCCGCTACGGGTGCTTCTGAATAATAGGTTGTACAGGAAAAGAAGAGCTGCAGGTAACGGCGATTTTCTAGCCCACCACGTGAACGCAATCCATAAGCACCGACATCACTGGCAAAATAAAACCTGTTTGCTGTGCACTGTGATGAGTTGTGACACTGACAACAGGTGCCTTATTTCAAATGTCATCACTTTTCCTCACGGGACGTTCCAGTTTGGACGTAACCGAGTGGCTGCTTTTCCAGCGCTACCGACACGCTAAGAGCCTCAAAATTTAATGAGCTATGCTCACCCTTTCTTATTTTGTAAAAAAATGTCCGGTCATAAAATTTGACGCCCTATGACCTTTCGTGTGAACAACTGCCGGTGTGTCGACAATGAAATTTGATTTGTTAACAATGTTTTGTTAGGTAGTCTTTTCATTGTGATTTAAGCAGTGACAAAACATCTCCACCTCGGTGTAAAGTTCACGTGAAAAGACTGCGAAGAAGGCCTTACCGTCGCATGATTTGTACAGCATAATCGCTGTCGTATTGCATTCTTGAACCTAAGTCTTCCTGTTCTCAATAACGTCAAATTTTGCATTTTTCAGTTATGCAATGGCTATAACTTAATAATAAACAGCAGTCCTTTTTGTGCACATATCGCGATCACACACACACGCGCGCATGTATATATATATATATATATATATATATATATATTATATATATATATAGTCACGTGTAAGAAAGGTACCTCAGGCACGGGTGCAGAAATGACGCAGAAGAATGAAGACGACGATGTTGTTGTGGGCTGCGTCTTAACTGCCCTCTTGTCCTGCATCCTTGCATACTGTGTGTAGTGTTAGCCCACCGGCGTTCACTTATTAAATACTCCCGTTACATATTTTGATGGAGATGCGGGGTACTGTACGTGCGATCAGAGCATGGGATGGCATCTTGTGCATAAGAAGTGGTGGACGGAAGGTCATGCGCAAGCAGGGTTCGAAAGGCAGTAAGAGATCACGCCCAAAGAGAAGATAAAATGGTGAGTAGCCGGCAGTTTTATGACGGAACGAGCTGTAGGCGAAGGTTACGAACGGAAGGGCAGCGTCCCAATCGGTGTGGTCGGCAGAAACATACATAGCAAGCATGTCCGTCAGTGTGCGGTTGAGGCGCTCAGTAATTCCGTTGGTCTGAGGATGGTAAGAAGTAAAGTCATACCGCGTAGCACAGATCTAAGGAGGTCGTCAACCACACGAGACAAGAAGCAGCGCCCACGGTCCGTGAGTAGGTGAGAAAAAGCGCCTGCTGAAGCGCCATGGATGATGTCATGTGAGTAGGAAATCTGCGACGTCCGTTGAGCAGCTGGTCGGTATCGCTCGAGTAATTACAATACCGAGTGGCATAATCCGTAGCTACTGCTATCCATTTGTTTCC
>WOVY01015172.1:0-11644 GCA_013436015.1 Rhipicephalus annulatus
GCTCTTCAGAACTGCGCATATGCCAAAAATTACGTTGCATGCACGCGCAATTGGGCTAAGCTTTTCTGGTTGCTGGCTATCTAGTTGGAGATACACTGTTCACCGCTAACACACGCTGAGAAAAAGGGCAAGAACAGGAAGAACCAAGAGGAAACAATACAGAGTACTTGATTCTGTATGAATGCTGCATGTAAAGGGAAGTGCAATTCTGCGTCAGAGCAATCTATCTTATCCTAAATGTCCCTCTGTCATTCCAGCCACTAGCGCTTGTGGGTCGCGAAAAACCTGAGTTGTTTGGTATAGTTGCGATAACTTTCTGCATTGTTTCTCAAGAAGGTCGTGCTCTATTTGCATCCCTCCACACAGCATTTTCATTTTTGTGGTTGAACAGATTGCTTTAATTTTGCCTTCAAAGCTTCGTTGCTTAATGTATAGGTAGTTTTGATGCGAACGCGGTATCTGCAAATACAGTGATGCCACATGCCCAGCTGCTAAGCGTTGGTAACACGATTTAGTAATGTTTTAATATAAATACGGGCTCTACTAGGTTGAAGAAATGTAGGAGAGAACCACAAGGAGGCTTCATGAAAATGAAAGCTGCTTAACGTGAGCTAATACGTATCTCGGAATAATATATCACCATTCGAAAAAGTATTCGATCAAACCCACATCTATTGAGTAAGCCTCCTTAATTTATTACTTTCAGAGCTTTGTCCTTGAACCCAGCGAAAACATTTCAGTTACTTTATTGCCCGCGGCAACTAATCTTCCATATTGCGCGCAGCAAGCATATGGCGCCAGTGGCGTACCGCCGTCTCCTTTCCTCAGATCACTCAGGGGTTCTGCCCCACTTCTGATCCTACCTTGATTCGGCGCTCACATCAGAACATGGCATCTGATATTGGCAGTGAAACATAAAGTACTATGTATTGCCTCGCTGTGTCATCATCTCGTAGGTTGGTTGGTCGGAATAGTTTCACCCACTATATTCTTCATTCTTCTTAGCACTGTGGCACTTAGACTGTCTGTGCGTGTGGGCAGGTGACGACAGGACAAACGCTGGTCGTACTGTGGTGTTGCCTTTTTCTTGTCGTGGCTTCAGCCTTATTCTGTAACATTACACTTACAGAAACTAAGGTTTCTTTGTTGGCACGGTCGGGATCCTTTCGTCGCCTTTTGCTTGCTTCCTTCCCGGGAACACCACATTCGGGCACACTCAGCTCAATGAGCCTTCTTAACAATTGTCAGTAAGTTAGTGTTAGTATAGGCATTAAGATGGATTTACTAGTGCCAAAAAACATTACACTCAGAAAGAAAGCTCACACACAAAACGTTTAACTCACAACTTATTTATTTTGGTAGGTACGTGTCAAAACAACAGAAAGAAAACACGAGGAAAAAGCAGCGATGAACACCTCGTAATAACTGCTCGCCAAAAGGACAAACAACCGAAGGTATTAATAAAACTTGTTGTTGGGCTAGTTGGTTATACATCATATTATTAGAAATTTGGCGCAACCTCGACTCACGCAAACACTCACACAAGCACTCACACTTCCACCAGAGCAACACACACGACACGCAGCGCTCACTACCAACTGCTTTATTGCTCCTATCTGACCTTCTTAAATACATACATCGAAATGCGCGCAAAGGCACTAACTAACAGAACTGCGCCAGTAGAAAAGCCAACATCACGTGAAGTAAATGGCGTCACCACACCACACCACAAGGAAACAAGTAAAAAACTAGTGCGTACTAGTTTTTATGATCAGATCAGCCGATTGACGGCGGCGGGCTTCCCTTCGTCGTCCTAAACGCGGTCGCCGAGTCACTACTGCAGAATGATGAAACGTGGAACACAAAGGGATAGAGCTACTTGGGATCCTTCGGGTTCCAAGCTTCAAGTCGTGCCTTACGTACACAAGCTCTCCCACAATATTAAGAAGTTGCTGCAAAGGCATGGTGTGGCTGTGGTCTTTTCAGCGCCAGAAAAGCTCGCCAAGTTATGTCCGCGTATTTGCAATGGCAAGAGACGCGGTTGCGTGAAAAAACATGAGACTGCCTTCGTCAAATGTTCCATGGGAGTTGTATACTCCATTCCTTTTTCCTGCGGTAACGTGTACATTGGCATTACCGAGCGATGCCTCAATGACCGGCTTAGGAGCATGCGCTAAAGTTAAGAAAAACGAGGACAAGTACGCACATCTTGTGTCGCATATTGCCGCATGTGGGTGTGAACCACGATTCTCTGATACAAGGATTCTAGGGAGAAGCTCAAATTTATCAGCACGTTTGCTGTTAGAAGCATATTATATAGAAAAGAATAAAAATATATGTATCAGCGAGCCCTCTTTGGTGTTGCATCAACAAGAAATATCTTTCCTTGATGCGAGGGTTTAGCGATTATATCTCCTTTCGTGTTCACCCCCTTTTTTTTCTTTTTTTACTTGTTCCTTGTGTTGTGGTGACGCCATTTACTTCACGTGATGTTGGCTTTCTACTGGCGCAGTTCTGTTAGTTAGTGCCTTTGCGCATTTCGATGTATGTATTTAAGAAGGTCAGATAGGAGCAATAAAGCAGTGGTAGTGAGCGCTGCGTGTCGTGTGTGTTGCTCTGGTGGAAGTGTGAGTGCTTGTGTGAGTGTTTGCGTGAGTCGAGGTTGCGCCAAATTCTAACAACCGAAGGTAACCGCGCCATATAAGAAGCTTTACGCTACGATGTACGCCCCGTAATGATAGAAGTGAAAAATTATGTACTTGATTGTAAAACCAACCGGGAAAACACTTTAAAGACAGGTTTTAGGACCAAGTATACAATTTTTCACTTCTTTCAAATCGGGGGTGTGAACTGTGGCGTAAGATATTTAGACACCGTGGTTACCTTGGGTTCTTCGCCTTTTTGGCGAGCAGTTGTCATGTTGTGCTCATCGCTTTTTTTCTCGTGTTTCTTTCTGTTGTTACGACGTGGGCCTAAAAAAGTCCCAGCGTTCGAAATAATAAATCAGTTGCGAGTTCGGCAATGTGTGTGTGTGTTTCCATCCTGAATGTTCTGTTGTTTTTTCTTGCACTGGTAAATCTATCTTAATCATTAATCAACTCCCAGAAGCAAATGTTTTAGCATAGCAACTGAACTTACGAAATAATATTGATGTTATTTCTTCAATGTAACACAGCATATTCGAGCAGTAGCTTGCCTGCATAAGCCTGTGTTTGGAATTAGCTGCCGTATCACATCAATTCCATCATCATATTGCACAGGCCGTGGTGAATCAGATAGTGTAAAAGTTGAGCGGAACTTATGAAAGTCAGAATGCGCGGAATATAGGCCCCTTCAATGAGTGGAGCTATGTGTGCATGCGAGGATTCATTGACGTCATTAACCTAGGTCTGTGGTCTCCTCCATGTAGATTCTGAATTGGTAATTAAGCTATGCCATGGTATCATTCAGTTTCAGTAAACGGCAACAACCCTTATCTTTGCAAAGAAGAATGTTTTGCGGTGATTTCTTGTTTTTCAAGGATCGTCATGCGTCGGTAGTTTGAAATGAGGCAAATAATCTTCTTCATGATACCTTTAATTTTTCATTCATGAACAGCACAGACGCATTGATTTTGTCACAACAGGATGGCAGATACACGTAGATAAAATATGATAGTATTTCTCAAGCACGGCTCTGGGACCAAGTTGCTGAGACAGTCGCCGACAGAGATTGATGGAATGCGTGTGAACCCGAACTTCAGATGGAAAGTGTATCTTATTTTCATAGTCAAAGCTCTTTAGGGATCCCAATAGCGGAAATTGGTTCCAAAGTTATCCGCCACCAACATAAGCGTTTGTAAGCACAAAAGAAAAAGGAAGTTTTGTTGACTGGATAAAATTTCAACCAAGCCCACTACGCGACAATCGAACGCTGTGTCACATAGCCATGCCGGTGCTTGAAACACATTTGTGAGAAGATCCTGTACATGCGTGTTGTCTTGAAAGGATTCACGTGGTTGATAAGTAAAATAACAACGGGTATGACAATGCAAATTGTGCATCAAGGGCGTCATTCATTGCTTTCAACCCAATACAAGGGGCTTAGCCATAGTTGATCGTCATCAGTCACAAAGCAAGGTGCCGATAATGCAATATTGATGTGTAGTGGGCACCACACGTGTCTGCAGAATGACAAATAGTAGCATAGTGAAGGCTTTCCTACTTAAAAAATATAATTGGACGTGGTGGTTACTTTGCAAGCGTGCTTGTATTGTTTCCCCAGGTACAACTTAAAAAAAAATCTGCAGCATTTTCTTCTAAAAGGCCGATGCACACAAAGCCGCACCAATGGGCGAGCACTTCAGACTGGCATGATTCGGTGGATGGCCGGAGACTCCATCTTCGGAGCAGATGTTAAGTGCATAAACGGCGCTATTTCTTCAGTCGCGCAAGCGATCGGCTTCGGTCGCCTGGTTGGGCCTTCGCCGGACATATAAAAAAATTCTGACACGAATTGAAGACATCGCAAAAGAGATATTTTTTGTTTCCTTTGTATGCACTGTCTAGCCTCTGTCCACATAAGGGTCCGACAAAACGTATGTATTATTTTGTTTTGATAATGAAGTTATGGTCGCTGCAAGCCAGCCTCCACCGCAATGGGCGTTATACCGACGAGTCAAGGCAGTTCCGCAGTCGTGAGCTCCTGCATTCTGCATGCAGTAGAAATGCCAGAAACCACCCCCAATGGCAGCGTCATTGGACACAGCTCATTGGTCACTGTTCACGTGAGCCATGAGCAGATGACAGATTGGCACGTCGCCATTTGCCAGTCTTCCTGTGACGTCACGCTGCAATAACACGTCAGAGTGAGAAGGCCGCTTCCTGGACTTCGAAACAAAAGGTGTTTTTTTTAAGGTAGTAGTGGTAACAAAAATATATTCGGACACACCCGGGCACCACAATACTTGTTTAATGTTTCTTTATCAGCTATGAGCAGCCTGACTACGCTTGCTGCAGGGCAAAAGCCCCCTCACATGTTCCACCAGTCACTTCAGTCCTGTGCATGCTGCTGTGACTTTATACCCGCAAACTTCCCCATCTCATCAGTGAAAATAGCTTTCTGCCTCCCCTATCCGGCTTGAAATCTCTGAGGATCCAATCAGTTACCCTTCATGACCAGCGGTCACCTTGCCTTTCGCGCTCGGTGTCCTGGCCATGATAATTCTTCCTCTTGATTTCTACTATGATTTCCATGAGTACTCGTTTGTCCCCTTATACACTCTGCTCTCTCTCTTGTCCCTGAGGGTTACACCTATCATTGTTTCTTTTCATTGCTCGCTTGCGTCGTCTTCAACTTAAGTTGAACAGCTTTTGTAATCCTCCAGGTTTCTCTTCCGTAGGTAAGTACCAGTAAGATGCAGCTGTTATAAAGCTTCCTTCTAAAGGATAGTGGCAACGTACCATTCATGATTTGAGAATGCTTGCCGAATGTTCTCAACCTCATTCGTATTCTTCAAGTTACTTCAATCTCGTGGTTTGGCTCCGTGGTCACTGCCTGTAATAAGTAGACATACTCTTTTACAACTTTAAGTTCACTGCTACCTATCCCGAATCTGCAGATTACTATTGAGACCCACCATTGTGATCTTCTTGTCAAATTTAGAAATCATGATTTGCAATAGCAATGCAATGTACTCTGCAAAGCGCAGGCTACTAAATTGCTCTCCGTTGACTAGTATTCCTAACTTTTCACATTTAAGGCCTCTGAAACCTGCTATAAGCATAGGGTAAGAAGCATTCAGGGGAGATATATACTTCCACATATATAAATGAGCTTAACTATACGCAGCCTAATGCAGGGCATGCACCCACATGATAAATCATCTTTGAGATCACTTGATTACGAAAACATTGCGTGATAAATACGGTCTCGGCCTGCACTACTCTGTAGTTTCTCTTTTTACTGGGATAGAAATTATGTGATCACTTCAAGTGCAATTAACCGAATGTGTGACGTCCGTATGAAGTTTAAAGGCGATGACGTCTCCTGCGCCATCATGTGTTCTAGGTACGTGTGAGAGAATGCCGAGGCAGTCAACGATGCCAGATAAAAGTGAAGGGCAAACTCAGCGGCGGACTTCAGCCGCGCGAAGGAATGGTGGGATAGAGAGGAGCGCGTGGGGCTCCTGCAAAAACTGCGTACTCCTTGAGCGCCTGAAATAGTCGCACGCTCGACTATCTTGACGGGGATAGAGATGGCTCACACCTTTGTAGATGGTTGTTTTCTCATGACTCAGAACTGATAGAAAACACAAGTCCTTTTCGGTCACTACAGGGGCAGTGTGTTTTCAGGCGAGCGTTCTCTTTAACTAAGCAACATCATCTGCTAAAGTGATCTATAGCTGTTAGCCTTACTTCGTACAACACTCCGTTCTGCCTGCTATCGAATTCGCTTCCTTCCCTTTTGCGTTGATATTTGTGACACTGTTTTTGTTTAGATTGGAAATCCCAGCCGCTCTGTGGCCAAGGTGCTATGCTATTATTTTGCTAAGCTCGAATAGGCAGATTTAAATATAGGCCATGCTGGTTCGCATAGTGACAATTCGAACACCTAAAACACCACCATATATCAAGATGCTCGCTAAGGGCCTCAGATAAATGAATGAATAGATGAACTTAATTAGGTCTTTGAGAACATGCTGTAGCACGTTGCGGGCCTCTCAAACGCAGAGATGATCAAAATTAATAGTTTAGCAGTGTTTGGCAATGCTATGCCTCATGAATATTGTGTGCAATTGGCAATTGAAATTACTGAACTTAGTTTTCCTAGTAATATTGTTCTCAAATTTCCCTGTGCAGGTGGGCTTTCCCTTTTGGAGCGTCAGAAGTCACTCGGACCTAGGGAGCTTTCTCACACTACTTTACCTGGGCCCCCTGTAAGCGGATCCAGTCAACATCTACGAACAAGAAGAATGGGGCCACTAGGCCACCAAAATTCCGAATCGGCATGACGTCCGGCACTGTGAAACGGATCGAAAACACGCCCCGCTTGGCCAGCTCACACAACTCGGTGTGTGCGTAGCACAGTTTAGGGAAACTGTTCTGAGTATTTGTGTCGGTGGCCATTTTGAATGAATTTCACACGGGCACACAGCTGGCCAAGATGCGAATACCCTGCCATGTTTAGGCCTTGCTCACACTCATCCTGATGCAAGCACCCTGGTCCCTGTAACAGCACTCAGGTGTTGCTCATAGTGTGTGCAAGACTGGACTGCTTCGCCTCCTGTGATGTTTGGAGTGGGGAACATCGGTGTAGAGTGATTCATTCGTTCACCAGTGATTTCGAGCTGACACCCGGCCGTGTTGCTTCAACTGCCGAACGTGTACAGAAGACGCGTGCCATAGGACTATGTCCCACCAAGTGCCCAACATGGCTCTGTTTTCTAGTACCAGCTACGCTGTTTCGCCATCATTTTGCATTGTTGCCTCACACATTGAGAAGAGACACTATATGAGCTTCGTATTAATATAACTGAATCTCACTTCATAGGGGTAGACAGTAACTTAAGCTTCACTTCCACGACTGGAGTTGCCGCAAATAATTATAGAAGGTCGATCACTTTGGTTTAACTAGATCCCAGTTTAAATTCTTCAGAAACTCATAGAACTTTTTGAATCGAAAGTAAATAGGAAAAGAGCTCTTGTATTCTCAGAGGAGGTTGAACATATTTCAGCTAACTGTGTCAGCCTAAGAAATCTTTGTGTTGAGACGCAATGAAAAGTGTTAAAAAAGCTTAGGCTACCCAGATTCTGTTTTTTGAATCTGTTTTTTTTGTAGCTTCCATGGTGGTCACCGCTATATAAAACAGCAGGCTGGTTTCACGTTATAGCATTTAGTATAGCAAGCCACTGGTGTGCTCAAAGCCAACGTTTGTCCAATGTGGCAGAGTCAATGAAATATAGATCATGTGATTGTAGCTCCATGTGCTGCGGTCCTGGTAATCAACAAAACCAATACATTTCACTCTTCAGTCGACTTAATCCTTTCATGTTATGCGCACGTCCCGTCCTTAGAACTGCTGCATACACGCGGTGAGTGGTACGCTAATGTAAATAAATGCAGAGATATTTCGAAATCCCTTTGTATTCAATTATATGTGTTCTAAAAAGGGCGTCTTTGCACCAACCACGGAGCACTTGGATAGTGCCAACCAAAGGTCAACTTGAGAAGATAATGCAGAACAAGTGTATGTCCTTTTGAGCACTGCATTGAACTGCCTCGAATTCCATGGGTAGTGATCCTCCGAAAAAAGATCCTCAGGTAGGTCGGTGTGACAGGGCACGCACAAAAACAGCGTGAAAGATGGAGCACAAGGTAACGGAGGACTCAAAAACCTCGCTGTTTGTTCGTGTCCCCTTTTTTTCTTAGCCTTTCACCACTAGTTTATATATCTTACTGCGTGTTTGTGTGAATGAATGAATCCATAAGCTTGCCACCAACACTGTTTGAATGCGACGAGACTTAAGAAATAAAAAAAAATATAGGATTTCAAAAGCCTGTGGTCATGTGCTCTAGCACTGGAGACACTGGCACCGATGTTCTAAATATCGGATCATGTGGTCTCCCATTAATCCCACGTAGGTAAGTGAACGGCCAGAATCACTGGGAACCGCGTAGCTCTCACTGGCGTGGTCAAGTGCCGCTGACATTTGTCGCAAGCGATACAAAGAAAGTGGGACGCGGAGATCGTCCCCCTTCTGCTCCAGCACTATCATCTTAGCGTGCGCACGGGAATGGGGGGGGGGGCAGGGTGTTTGATAAAAAAATTCTCATGAGCCTTAATGTCGACAAGATAATATCATCAAGAGCTCGAAGAACAACACGAGGAAGACTTCTTAAGTGAGCGCGTCCTCATTATGGTACATGTGCAGCGTTAAGCCAAATGAAGACAGCATACAGCAGACCGGTCAATAAAGTGATCCTGATAAGTGAATTAAACAGTCTATCAGACCAGCTGCGTCTTGGAAGTTATATTGGTACTACCCTCTTCCTGTCTCTCTCTCTATTTTTGCTCTTTTGACAAACATCTCTTCAGAGTTTCATCCCACGAACGCCGCAGGTCGCGAGATCAAATTCCGGGTGTGGCGGCTTGCGTTTTCGATAGAGACGAATATGGTGTATGCTTAGGTGCCCAGATTTCGGTTGTACATTAAAGAACCCCTTGTGGTCTAATTACCGGAGCCCTCCACTATGGCGTTTCTCATAATCGAAGGATTGGTTTTGAGACGCTAAACCCCACACATCAACCAATCAATCATTTTACGACGTACGCGACAGCATTCTGACATTATCCATGTCATGACTATCGCCTCGTATTCGTCAAACTATCTGACCCTCCCATACTAATCTTGGTTCTCGTCAAGTTAGGAGGCAATCACGAGCACACCCAGACAAGTGGTTAGACAGACAGACAAATAGACAGATAGATAGATAGATAGATAGATAGATAGATAGATAGATAGACAGATAGATAGATAGATAGATAGATAGATAGATAGATAGATAGATCGATAGATAGATAGATATATATATAGATGACCAATGTGCTTGCATTGCACAAATGAATGCTTCGTATTTAAAAGATGAGGCCCTTATCCCCACTGATTAGGATCAAGCATTATCTGACGTCACACTTTGCAGCGACTGGCTTAAAACTCGAATAAGAACTACGGCCACTTTCAGCCTTGAAGACTAGGTTTAAGAGCAGGAGTTGATTCGATTGGTGGACGAGATCACGTGGGGTTGCAAGGCCACCAAGATATAAAATTCGAAATGGCTCAGTGCTTATAAGTAACGAGAATTCAGAGTGGCTTTGTGGTAAAATACTGGGATGCCATGAAGAGAACCAAGGTTTGATTCACTGTACACCTTGAGACAATATCCTTATTTTGTTTGTTTTTCACTACGACACCCAAGACGGCCCTAAACTGGCGGAAAACTACGACGCCAAAACGGCCCTTGTTGTGAACGCGTAACAGCTTTCGCTGTAAAAGTTTTAAGTGCACGCTCAAGCTTCACTTGCAAGTGTAGAACAAGATGGCGTAATCAGACCTTGTTCGTATTGCCTTCTCAATCACAAGCCTTTTCTCGGTCAACAGCTAAACGTTCTGTGACGAAAGACATAAAGTGTACGCATGCCAGAACTTATGTGAACGCTTGCGGCCCGACAGAACACATATAGGAGGAGGAATAATCTTTATCTCTTAGAAATGAGAGTGGAAATGGCGAATGCGCACCCATTTGCCCAATTTAGGGGCATTTCTGTAAAGTAGATAAAGAACATTCGAGATGAACGCACTACCAACGGTAAATTGTGTATATATAATGGATGCCTTTAGCGAGATAGACATTGTGCCTGATGGCCGAGTGGTTAAACGCACCGCGCTGCGGAGTAGGAGGTGAAAGGTTCGAAACGCCACTCGAACATTGTGTTTTTTATATCTTTTTATTGGTAAGTATCATCGTGCGCAAATAAATGTACCGGTATATTTCCGACACCACGTGATCTTCCTGAAAGTCACGTGATGTGACACTATTTAAAATACGATCGATGCATCTGTATCAATCTGGCACCAAGGGCACGCGTATTGCGCTCCCTAATCAAGTTTATTCGCGCGTATTTCAACTCAAAAAAGGAGTTAAAACGCGCGTGATCACCACGTGATCTCCCTCGAAGTCATGTGACGTGACACATTAACTAAAATACGATTGATGAAGCTATATACACCTCGAGCCGATGTCACGCTTATTGCTCTGATCAAGGAAGTGTATTCGCGCGTATTTCAACTCAAAAAGAGTTGAAATACGCGCGTGATCACCACGTGATCGCCCTAGAAGTCATGTGACGTGACACATTAACTAAAATACGATTGATGAAGCTATATACACCTCGAGCCGATGTCACGCTTATTGCTCTGATCAAGGAAGTGTATTCGCGCGTATTTCAACTAAAATGTAGATTTGCGACACCACATGATCTCCCTAGAAGCCAAGTGACGTGATTCGTTCATTAAAGTGTCATTGACGGAGCCAAGTTCACGTGATATTGCTCTGTGCGGCAGTTTCTGATTATGTCATGTGGCAGCTTTCTTTGACAGGTTCTCTTCACCTCAATGTATGCCGAAAAGAAGTAAAAAAGTTGACGCGTTTATCAGCACTGATAAGGCTCTTTTTGTGTGACGTCACACTTTGCACAATTCAACCACGCTCTTAACAAGGCCGATGCCGTGTGGCAGCTTCCCCTGAGGGATTCGCTTCACCTCAATGTATGTCAAAAAGTAGCAAAAAAAAGTGAGCCCTTATCACTGCTGATAAATCTCAACTCGTGTGTGACGTCACACCTCACTCATAGCAAGGACGATTCCGAGTGGCAGCTTCCCCTGGGAGGTCGCTTCACCCCAGTGCGTATCAAAAAGTGGTCAAAAATGTTTAGGCTCTTATCACTGCTGATAAGGCACAACTTTTGTCTGACGTCACACCTCGGCAAAGACCACCAACTATGCTCATAAAAAGGACGATTCTGAGCAGCAGGTGCCCCTGAAGGTTTGCTTCCCCTCAGTGTGGTCAAAAAGTGGTAAAAACGTTTAGGCTCTTATCACTGCTG
>WOVY01015173.1:0-104553 GCA_013436015.1 Rhipicephalus annulatus
AGTGGCCGAATCATCATCATCATCATCATCAGCCTGTCTACGTCCACTGCAGGACAAAGGCCTCTCCCATGTTCCGCCAGTTAACCCGGTCCTGTGCTTGCTGTTGCCAATTATACCCGCAAACTTCTTAATCTCATCTGCCACCACCTAACCTTCTGTCTCCCCCTACCCCGCTTCCCTTCTCTGGGAATCCAGTTGGTGACCCTTAATGACCAGCGGTTATCCTGTCTACGTGCTACATGCCCGGCCCATGTCCATTTCCTCTTTTTATTGCAGCTATGATATCCTTAACTCCCGTTTGTCCCCTAATCCACTCTGCTCTCTTCTTGTCTCTTAAGGTTACACCTACCATTTTTCTTTCCATTGCTCGCTGCGTCGTCCTCAATTTAAGTTGAACCCTCTTTGTGAGTCTCCAGGTTTCTGCTCCGTAGCTAAGTACCGGCAAGATACAGCTGTTATATACCTTCCTCTTGAGGGACAGTGGCAATCTACTTGTCATAATTTGAGAGTGCCTGCCGAATGTGCTCCACCCCATTCTTATTCTTCTAGTTACTTCAATCTCGTGGTTAGGCTCTGCGGTTATTACCTGCCCTAAGTAGACATAGTCTTTTACAACTTCAAGTGCACTATTACCTATCGCAAAGCGCTGCTCCTTTCCGAGGTTGTTGTACATTACTTTCGTTTTCTGCAGATTAATTTTAAGACCCACCTTTCTGCTCTCCTTGTCTAACTCCGTAATCATGAGCTGCAATTCGTCCCCTGAGTTACTCAGCAATGCAATGTCATCGGCGAAGCGCAGGTTACTGAGGTACTCTCCATTAACTTTTATCCCTAACTGTTCCCATTCTAGGTTTCTGAAAACGTCCTGTAAGCACGCAGTGAATAGCATTGGGGAGATTGTGTCCCCCTGCCTTACACCCTTCTTTATTGGTATTCTGTTGCTTTCTTTATGAAGCAATATGGTAGCAGTTGATCCCCTGTAGATTTCTTCCAGAATGTTTATATATATTTCATCTACGCCCTGATTCCGCAGTGTCTGCATGACGGCTGATATTTCTACTGAATCAATCGCCTTCTCGTAATCTATGAAGGCTATGTATAGTGGTTGGTTATACTGTGAGCATTTCTCTGTTACCTGATTGATAGCATGAATGTGGTCAATTGTTGAGTAGCCTGTTCTTAATCCTGCTTGTTCCTTTGGTTGATTGAATTCTAATGTTTTCATTACTCTGCTAGCAATTACCTTTGTAAATAGCTTGTATACTACAGAGAGCAAGCTGATCGGCCTGTAATTCTTCAAGTCCTTGTCATCTCCTTTCTTATGTATTAAGATGATGTTAGCGTTTTTCCAAGACTCTGGTACTTTTCCCGTCAGGAGACACCTCGTAAATAGAGCGGCTAGTTTTTCCAACACAATCTGTCCTCCATCTTTCAGCAGATCTGATGTTACCCGATCCTCACCAGCAGCTTTGCCTCTGTGCATGCTCTCCAAAGCTTTTCTGACTTCTTCTATCATTACCGGTGGGGTGTCGTCTGGGTTACTGCTAGTTCTTATAGTATTAAGGTCATGGTTGTATCGGCTACTGTACAGATCTCTGTAAAACTCCTCTGCTATTTTAACTATCCTATCCATATTGGTAGTTATTTTGCCTTCTTTGCCCCTTAGTGCATACATCCGCCTTTTGCCTATCCCAAGTTTCCTCTTCACTGCTTTGACGCTTCCTTCGTTTTTCAGAGCGTGCTCAATTCTCTCCATGTTATACCTTCTTACATCGCATACCTTACGTCTATTAATCAACTTCGAAAGCTCTGCCAGTTCTATTTTGTCTGTTGTACTTGACACTTTCATGATTTGACGCTTCTTAATTAGGTTCTTCGTTTCCTGGGAAAGCTTGCCGGTGTCCTGTCTAGCTACCCTGCCTCCAACTTCCACTGCACACTCCGTGATGATACTCGTCAGATTATCATTCATTGTATCTACGCTAAGGTTGGTTTCCTCGCTAAGAGCAGAGTACCTGTTCTGCAGTGACACTCTGAATTCCTGTACTTTCCCTCTCAGTGCTAGCTCATTGATTGGCCTCTTGCGTATCAGTTTCTGTCGTTCCTTCTTCAAGTCTAGGCGGATTCGAGCCCGTACCATTCTATGGTCACTGCATCTTACCTTGCCAACTACTTCCACATCCTGCACGACTCCTGGGTGTGCAGTGATTATAAAGTTTATTTCGTTCTTATTTACGCCATTAGGGCTCCTCTATGTCCACTTGCGGTTTTCTCGTTTTCGGTAGAAGGTATTCAAAATACGCAGATTATTGCGTTCTGCGACTTCTACTAGTAGCTCTCCTCTGGCGTTTCTAGTGCCATAATCTCCTACTGCCTGGTCTCCAGCCTGCTTCTTCCCTACCTTTGCATTAAAGTCGCCCATTACTATAGTATACTGTGTTTTCACCTTACTCATTGCCGATTCCACGTCTTCATAGAAGCTTTCAACTGAAGCGTCATCATGGCTGGATGTAGGCGCGTAAGCCTGTACTACCTTCATTTTGTATCTTTTATTCAGTTTAATTACAATGCCTACCACCCTTTCATTAATGCCATAGTAATCCTCTATGTTGCCAGCTATGTTTCTGTGAATTAGGAACCCTACTCCCAGTTCTCTTCTGTCTGCCAAGCCCCGATAGCAAATGACGTGCCCAGTAGCTTAGTATAGGCCTCATCTGTCCTCCTAACCTCACTCAGCCCTATTATGTCCCATTTAATGCCTTCTAGCTCCTCGAATAATACAGCTAGACTTCTCTCACTAGATAACGTTCTAACGTTAAACGTTGCTAAGTTCAAGTTCCAATGGTGGCCTGTCCGTATCCAGAGATTCCTAGCACCCTCTGCTGCTTTGCAGATCTGACCGCCGCCGTGGTCAGTTGCTCCGCAGCTGGTGGGGACTGAGGGCCGGGAGGTAATTGACGAATGCCTACGGGAGGGGGTGGCCAGATACTGCACCATGGTGGCCAATCCTTCTCTGTTGAGATCATCGGTGCGTACCGGCTTTAGGCCGGTACGATCAGACAGTAGTGGGAATGCTCCATGCATGTCTTCCTTATGTTGTTCAGCAGCGTTGGCGGCCACCCACCACGGAGCCCAACGAGGGGACGCTACAAGTTTACAAATGCTGAAACCTGCAGACGCCAGCCGTACAACGCCACTTTAAACCAATGCTCCTAGACCAAGGTAGGCTATTTGCACAGGGTTAACCCTAGCCGCCAGGAAGTTTGGAAGTAAACGGAAGAGAGTAGAAGACAGGACAGATAAATGGTAAGAGATAAAGACGAAGATGTAGGGAGAGAGAGATAGGAAAAGCCGACTGCCGATTCCCCTGGGTGGGTCAGCTCAGGGGTGCCGTCTACGTGAAGCCGGGGCCAAAGAGGTGTGTTGCCTCTGCCGGGGGGCCTTAACGGTCCAGTCACCCAGCGTCGGCTAAACCCCCAGGATCCCCTTTTCCTCGGACACGGCAAAGCCACGCACGGCTAGGCGTGGGAGGGAGTCGAAACTCCCCCGTTAGCTCGGGTTCGTGGTGTCGCTACACACCAAATGCCTACTTGCGCAGGCACCGCTGCAGTAGTTTCATTTGTAGTGGTCTTTTATTCATTCACTGAATATAATAGCGGTACAAGAAGGCAGTACTCCGCTGCGTTTAAACTAGAGGTTGTTGAGTTCGCAGAAGCGAATGGGAATATTGCTGCTCAGCGCCGCTTTGGTATATCGGAAAAAGCTTGCGCTATTGAAGGGTGCAGAAAGGGAAGCGGCAGATGTGCGATCCTCGGAAAATGTCATTTCCTGGGCGAAGTGCGGTTCATCTGCAGCAGCAGAATACGGTAGGAAACTTTGTGTGGAAAGTTCATGCGTTCTCGCTGCCAGTGACCGTGGATACCATTCGCAAGAAAGCTGTGGAACTCGCTCGAGAAGCTGGGCTCACGAGAGAAGAGTCTCGTGCACCAAACTCTTGGGTGCGACTGCGTTGATTCATGAGACGCAAAAGATTTTCTTTCTGGTAGCTCACATCAATCTGTCTGAGTATGAGGAGATGCTTATAAACTTTCAGGGCTTCGTGAACTGGCTTCGGGAGCAGAACAACTACATGATGGGGCAGGTTGACAATGCCGATAAGACCCCCGTGTGGTTTGACATGCCTTCATCGACCATGATCATGCAGCATGGTGCCAAGGATATGAATCTGTTGTCCACTGGCAACGAGCACTTGTGCTTCACTGTCATGCCGCCATGCATGGTAGATGGTAGAGAGCTTCCGCCCTTCATCATTTTCAAATGTAGGACAATGCCAAAGGAAGTGTTCCCGCCCAGTGTTGTCGTTCGCATCAACAAAAAGGGATACAAGGACGAGGCCATGATGCTCGAATAAATACGAGTAGTCTGGAACCGTCAGCCCGGTGCAATTCTGCGTCTTTGCAGCATACTGGTGTTAGGTGCGTTTTGTGGTCACTTAATTGACGCTGTGAAGTGCGCACTGGGCGATGGAAAAACGGACCTCACCGTGATACCAGGTGGTATGACGTCCCCCCTCCAACCAATCGACGTTGTGCTAAACAAGCCGTTCAAGGACCGAGTGCGGCTGGAGTACCAAATGTGGATGTCCGGTGACAACCCAAAGACACTGACAGGCCGCCTAAGGAGGCCTCCACTTGTGACTGTTTGTGGCTGGGTGCTTTCCGCCTGGCATTCCTTGCCAGATTCCATGATTGAAAATGCTTTTAAAAAATGTTCCATCAGCAACTTGCTGTATGGCACAGAAGACAACGCACTGTGGGAGGCCAGCAACAAACTCCCTTCTTCAGAAGACGGTGGTGCTTTGTCTGACGAATAGGAACAGTTGCAATGGTGGTTGAGGGGAGCTCCGATGATCGGGGTGTGGTGCGCCCAATTTGTAAATAAATGTTGTTCGGCAAATTTGGGTTGTCTTGCTTTTTTCGGTAACCTGAACTTGGGGGGTCAACCTATATTCCCACTCGACCTATATTCTGGTTTATACAGTACATTTTCGGTCATCTCAGTGCCTGCACAAAAGAAGACGGCAAGCACTTGGCTCATCGAGCTTCTGTATTACTGGCATGCAACGAGGAAAAAGCGGCCAGTGTGCTCACCTTCTTTAACAGCGTAATTATCTATGACAGCTGTGTCAAAAGAGCTCATGCACTGAGTCGATGCAGCCTCCAAAGTCCGCTGCTCAGCAGACGGTTCCCGGTAGAGCTTCATAGGCGGGCGAGCTCTCGACCTTTATGCACTAGACAAGTACGCTGGGAGGCCGTAGAAAATCTTCGGCACAGCGTCCGGCGAAAATTTCGGAACTTTGGGCAGTGTCTTCACAACAACTCTTCTGATTAGCCACTAGTTCGCGCGAAGGATCCCACTCTCATCGAAGTGCTTTTCATCCACACGCACCTGCCGAGGTTCAAATGTGAAACCACCAGTGCCTTGTCGCGGAAAAGCGCACTTCCACTTTTCTCGCCTTTCGCTGTCTAGGCAGCCAGAACATAAGACACTTTTTATCATTTGCCTTGTAACCGGATCGACACTCATACACACTACATGTACATGGCACCCTTTTCGATCTTCAGACGCAACGTGCACAGCACCAAAAATACGATGAAAAACACGCGGTGAGATAACACAGTATGCAGCCGTCATTTTCCCGATGTTTCTTGCGAGGACGCAGCGTCGCCTCATGGCCTACACTTGCAGCGCACAAAGCTCTCCCATAGAGTCACGCAAAAGCTTTATGCCCAGTGAAAGTATCGAAAGACTGTGCTAATACGTCCTAAAACCAATTTTCTTTTTAGCGTCCCTTCAAGAACTTGTTAGATAAAATCGAGAACAAATGAACCAGGCATGTGGAACAAAGGTAAGATATGATTATCATCATAAACCTGACCACGCCCACTACAAAGCAAAAGCCTCTCCTCTGTTTTGCCACTCAACCTGGTTCTGGGCTAAGTAACTTCCATAAACTTCGTCAACTGCCCATTAACTTTCTACGTCCCCTACGTGCACTGGGCTTCAGTTAGAATCCAGTCTGTCGCTCTTGAGAGGAGATGGGAATGGGAAAAAAAGTTTCAATTATATTGTAGCCCAGAGTAATGAAATTTTTGCTGTCTATATAGGCTTTTATGCTAATTTCAAATGTGTAATCTGTTATAGTGAGTTGCACAGCTTTTGTTTTGTGCCATGACAATGTGTAAAGTATGGTTTGTTTCGGACAAACTTTTTATGCCGCTGAACTTGTCTGAATCTAAACCATTAATGGCTCAAATTGCTCCACATTAATTGTACAATTCAAATAACTATCAAGAAAGTGCCTACAAGACATTTTAATGGACAAGAAAAAAATTGTAAATATCAGAGTGGCCGAATACTTATAACCAATTCCAGTTCCTGGGACATTGCTTTAAAATATTTTTTTTCCATGGAGCTTTTCTTAGTCTATAAGGCCGCGAAGAGTCTGCATTGCACCAAAAGTTCGTAGACGGTTTACAGTTTTCAACGGTGAATTTCGATTTCTTTAACGACTGTTATTAAATGTCACTTATTCTAAAGGCGCGAAGTTCTGCATCATTCGTTTGCTTAGATAAAGCGCCTCGTAATGATATTCGAAAGTAATAAAGTTTACATGCGTTACTAAAGATCTATTCTTGGAGGTTATTGGACATCCTACTTCGAACTATATAGGCATAAGGTCAACACTTGTTCCCGAGTTAATCGCAGACCATGATAAGATGGAGAGGTTAGCGTTACAAAAAGTTAGATCGAGTACCGAGAAAAACTGACTACACATAAAAGTAGGAGTTTTTGTGTTTATGCATATAAAGTTATTCTTGTTCACCCAATCCCATAAAGGTTGAAAACGCCACGAAATATGATGAGAGTTGAAGTCACCCACTAATACAATATCTTTTTGGCAATAGTGAAATAACGGAGAAGCCCCTTTCAACATGGTCATCGTCTTCTTCTTCTCCTTCGCAGCAAAAACTACAATTGCTACATGTGTTTTTGACAGACTCTACAGCAGTCGATTCATAAAATCACGGAATGAAACAAGGTAAGAAAAAGACGAAGACTCCTATACCATAAAGAAATTATGTAGGATCGATGTAACCATGTCGTCCGCGTGGCCCAAAGGACAAGGCGTCTGACTCCGGATCAGAAGATTGCAGGTTCGAATCCTGTCGCGGACGAATTTTTTTGCCAATAAAAATGTTTAATGATTATTGGATTCCTATTGTGAGAACGTGATCCTCGTTTCATTTTCATCTTCAAGAATGACAGCTAAAATTCCATTTGCGTTTTGAGACACAATTTCCGAGGTTCTCTAGCCCAAGCAAATGGGCAGGTTAGGCGATGGGCAAGATTAAGGGAGCGCTAGAACAGAGAAGATGGTGAACTGCCACATTAGGCGCATCTTGCTGGCATTAAATAAATAGAGGAGGAGTTGTTGTAGACAAACACTTTAGTACAAGCCACAGTGCTGTTCAGATAGCGCTACACATATTCATTCAAACAACAGCAAGCTTGCGCTTCAAGTGCAACCGACTACTGATAGAAATTTGTCTCCTTGTTTTTGAATATTTTCTCGTGTCTTGTCAGATTCTTTTACCCGTAACGTTTTTTTTTACCTAGCGGTACTTTTTTCCTTCCCCGTTTATGAGCCTGAGGGTTCACAATCATTGACAATCGACAGTGTTGCGCCCTTGTGGGTGTGAACGGTTCACTTAGGTGACAAATAAATTAAATCCAATCAACGTGGCTTAACCATCTCGTTCTCGTGGCCTAATAAATGTCACTTGTCCCGTTAGTAGGGAGGCAGTCGCCAGGCTGATTCCAAGGGATAATATATCGGCCTCCTGAAACGCAACTCGAACGCAAGGACAATCTAGAATTAGTCGTTTTGTTGTGTCACCGACCGCCGGATGTAGTCAAAAGAACGAGACAGAGCCGAGCATTGCTAACGAAACAAAATTATATTCTCCAATAAGCAGAAAAAAACAGCACACAAACAAGCACACTCGGATTTCATCGAATACGCTACGCCACCAATCACACGATACTTGAATACACTCAAACCAAAGGGCGCAAACAAGAACACGCGCTACAGTGCAATGTCATGCAGTAACTATATGAGCCACTTATATACCAAAATCTTCATCAAATGCATTCAGTCCAAATATTCAGTTCAAAAGAATATTTATTAAAAAAAACGAAGCTTGAATTCTTCTTTTCAAAAAAACCCTCACTCAAAGAAGAGCGCTGGTTGTCGTTCAGCGTCGCCCGAGCTTTCCCTTCTAGGAAAATTTCGCGTCGTCAACCGACCACAATTCAAAAACAAAATTTCTTCGCAGTAAAGACTAGGGCCACTCACGCGCTGCTACTACGAACAGGTCTTCACTCATCGGTACTAAACATACACTCATCTCTTGCTTGTATGACAAGCCTTCACCCACAGGTGAATAACGCCCTTCATCCTCCCTTTCGTCTTTCTCCGCCGGCTGCTTATCCCTGGGTTTTGGGAGTTTCATCCGCGCGCAGCGCAGCCAAATCTGGAGAAAGGCGGGGACCTTTCTCGTAATCTGTGCGACCCGTGACGCAACTAAGAAGTGATTCACCGCATCATTTACGATATTTCTAGAGATCGCTCGGTGATAGATGCGGTGAGGTTGATCGGCGTAGTGGCGACGTTTTCGAGGAGAAGAAGTGGCACGTGCGCGGCATCTTTTGATGCTTATTTCTTCTTTACGCTGGCTTCTTTCACGTCTGCATTGCACCTGGTTTTACGTAGCCATCAGAAATCGGAGGCACGCTCTTTAATGAACACTCGTTTGTGACAATCGACAAAGCGTTTGATTCGGTAGCAGAAGATAAGTTCGAGTGCTGTCGCAGAGAATGCTTTCTTTTTCAAGTATAGACTGAAAGTTTTTATTTCTATTATTTTAGACTCTGTGCTGCCATTACTTATATTCACAAGTACAAGACCGAATGCTGAATTTCATGAAAAATACGGACGATGGGGCGATTCCTGTGACAGATAGTTCATTTTTTCCTTCCTTGTGCCGTTGGCTATTGTGGGTCTGGATAATACAGGAAAATCATAGGAAGATACAGCTAGTGCATCTGCATGCTCATTCAGAGCTAAACCTCTATGGCCTGGTACCCATACTAGTCGACCGAGTCGCACATGCAGGAATGAGCGAGTAGAAAGCTTCTAAGGTACGTGAAAATGTTGGTGAGCTTAAGGCAGTAGAGATCGAGAAACAGTCTAATAGAACAATCACCGCTGATAGATATTGCGCAACTTTACGCAATGCTAGGACTAATGCCAGTAGTTCAGCTTGGTCAACAGGTGCAAAGTCGGGTAATCGAACTGAGAAAGCTTATCTACAGAGGATCATACGATTCCTACACCAGCCTTCTCTTCATAAACAGAAGCTTCAGTCGTTATCACAATGAATGTTTCTACATTGGCCAAATGATCTTCCAAAATGCCATTTATATACTGATATGGTGAATTGTTTTTGCATTCTTGGGATATATATCGTCCAATTCAACCCTGATATCATCTACAGTGTTGAGCACAAGTGTTTCCCAAAGGTTAACTCTTAAAGACTCCAAAAGTCTCTGTGTAAATATTACTTTAGGGCACCGTTATTTGGGCCATTTGTGGCTGAAGAATAAGGTCTGCTGGTTAATGAACACATACTGGGACCTCCGCTGAGGTGATGCATAGATTTTAAGGAGTGTGCGTACTGTTAGAATATGAAATCTTTTGATAAGAGAAGGCAGGCGGGGTTCTTAGTATAGGATATTGTTGGCAACATTTTTAGGTAGACCTAGCCATAGGGTAAAGATTCGCGTTCTAGCAGAGTCAGTGGTCGAACTTTGTAGGTGGGAGCGCCAAAAACAAAACGCAGCCGAATTGTATTATCGGTCGAATGTACATGCAATATATTAAAACTAGCACGTCTCTACGCAAACCGGCACGACAATTACGGAGCCTGGGCAGCATCCTCACAGCACGTGCTCCTTTAGCAGCCATGCTTCCAATGTGGGGACTCCAGTTAAGTGTTTCGGTGTAGGTTACCCCCAAGTAACTAACTGACTCGACCTCAGTTATGGCGTCTTGTCGGTACATTAGTGAAATTAGCACTGCGGCATTTCGTACGAAAACCATGATTGTACTTTTGTTTGTAATGAGGCATTGGTTTATATCCTCCAGCCATGTTTCCAGGCTATTCATGTGTGTCATCAGATTCCGGTACAGTGTGTGATTGTCCGCTGACGCAGCAAAACATGCAATATTATCGGCATACACATAGACCTGTACATCTTGCTGTATGGTGATGGTGCATAGTAGTGCATTAAATAATAAGGGCGATAATACTGACCATTGAGGTATACCACTCGTTTGCCTGTATATGAAAGAGTTGACACCAGACTGCGAGCAGCAAAATTCTCTATCACCTAAGAAAGCATGGATCCAGGCCACAAAGTATTGAGGCAGTCCTAAATTCTGAAGTGAATCTAGCAGTTTCACATGCTCCACGCTATCATAGGCTTTGGTGATATCTAAGGTTACCAAAGCGGACTATTGTTTCTGACATCGAGCAAGTTGAATTCTGCTTTTGAGATCCACGTGCGCAACCCACATGGAGAACCCACGTCTGAATCCAATTTGACATGGGCTCAGTGTAAGTTTTTCTGACATCCAGCGATCTATACGTCTGTATAAAATTCTTTCAACGAGTTTTACTAGGTTCTGTGTAAGGGCAATTGGCCTGATATTATTCAAGGTAAACCCAGCGCCTTGGTTATTTAACAATGGAATCACTTTTGTCATTCTCCAATCAGGTTGCGTCCAAGAGCTTCAAAGTGAGTGATTAATAAATTCGAGTAGGCCAAGTGGGTATCATTTATGTACTGATTTTATCACCCACGTCGTCATGCCATCAGGACCAGGAGCAGAATTTGGGTAGTGTTCTGACTACGTTTGCTAATTCTACAGGTGTAACCTCTTCAAAATCTTCAGCCCTATGGGGGGACTGCGCTTGGTATGAGAGAAGTGTTGTAAAGCAAATTTCTAGGCCCAGAGCTATATCTTCTAGAAGGGCCTTCAATTCAACCGGTGTTGATACTGAAGATTCAATATTTTTT
Source organism: Rhipicephalus annulatus (assembly GCA_013436015.1). NCBI lineage: Eukaryota > Metazoa > Arthropoda > Arachnida > Ixodida > Ixodidae > Rhipicephalus > Rhipicephalus annulatus. The sequence goes on from WOVY01015173.1 coordinate 11,206, forward strand.
GTACCGGAAGAACTTTCTTAATTCTCAGAAAGTGAAAAGTGCTTTTCTATTGACCGGCTTTGACAGGAATTCACATCCGTTGTTGTTAAATTTGTCTTTTGCATTAGCGACAGTTCTCTTAAAAATAGGGGCCGAATACTTATAATCAATTCTAGTTCCTGGGACACTGGTTGAAAATAATTTTTCCCATGCAACTTTTCTTAGTCTATGCGCCCGCGAAGAGTCTGCATTGCACCAAAAGTTCGTAGACGGTTTACAGTTTTCAACGGTGAATTTCGATTTATTTAACGACTGTTTTAAAATGTCACTTATTCTAAAGGCGCGAAGTTCTGCATCATTCGTTTGCTTAGATAAAGCGCCTCGTAACGATATTCGAAAGTAATAAAGTTTACATGCGTCACGAAAGATCTATTCTTGGAGCTTATTGGACATCCTACTTCGAACTATATAGGCATAAGGTCAACACTTGTTCCCGAGTTAACTGCAGACCAAGATAAGATGGAGAAGTTAGCGTTACAAAAAGTTAGATCGAGTACCGAGGAGGACTGACTACACATAAAAGTAGGAGTTTTTGTGTTTATGCATATAAAGTTATTCTTGTTCACCTAATCCCATAAAGGTTCAAAACGCCACGAAGTATGATGAGAATTGAAGTCACCTACTAATACAATATCTTTTTGGCAATAGTGAAATAACGGAGAAGCCCCTTTAAACATGGTCATCGTCTTCTTCTTCTGCTTCGCAGCAAAAACTACGATCACTACATGTGTTTTTGACAGACTCTACAGCAGTCGATTCATAAAATCACGGAATGAAACAAAGTAAGAAAAAGACGAAGACTCATATACCATAAAGAAATTATGTAGGATCGATGCAACCATGTCGTCCGCGTGGCCCAATGGACAAGGCGTCTGACTCCGGATCAGAAGATTGCAGGTTCGAATCCTGTCGCGGACGAATTTTTTTTTGCCATTAAAAATGTTTAATGATTATTGGATTCCTATTGTGAGAACGTGATCCTCGTTTCATTTTCATCTTCAAGAATGACAGCTAAAATTCAATTTGCGTTTTCAGACACAATTTCCGAGGTTCTCTAGCCCAAGCAAATGGGCAGGTTAGGCGATGGGCAAGAATAAGAGAGCGCTAGAACAGAGAAGATGGTGAACTGCCACATTAGGCGCATCTTGCTGGCATTAAATAAATAGAGGAGGAGTTGTTGTAGACAAACACTTCAGTACAAGCCACAGTGCTGTTCAGATAGCGCTACACATATTCATTCAAACAACAGCAAGCTTGCGCTTCAAGTGCAACCGACTACTGATAAAAATTTGTCTCCTTGTTTTTGAGTATTTTCTCGTGTCTTGTCAGATTCTTTTACCCGTAACGTTTTTTTTACCTAGCGGTACTTTTTCCTTCCCTGTTTATGATCCTGAGGGTTCACAATCTTTGACAATCGACAGTGTTGCGCCCTTGTGGGTGTGAACGGTTCACTTAGGCGACAAATAAATTAAATCCAATCAACGTGGCTTAACCATCTCGTCCTCGTGGCCTAATAAATGTCACTTGTCCCGTTAGTAGGGAGGCAGTCGCCAGGCTGATTCCAAGGGATAATATATCGGCCTCCTGAAACGCAACTCGAACGCAAGGACAATCTAGAATTAGTCGTTTTGTTGTGTCACCGACCGCCGGATGTAGTCAAAAGAACGAGACAGAGCCGAGCATTGCTAACGAAACAAAATTATATTCTCCAATAAGCAGAAAAAAACAGCACACAAACAAGCACACTCGGCAATCATCGAATACGCTACGCCACCAATCACACGATACTTGAATACACTCAAACCAAAGGGCACAAACAAGAACACGCGCTACAGTGCAATGTCATGCAGTAACTATATGAGCCACTTATATACCAAAATGTTCATCAAATGCATTCAGTCCAAATATTCAGTTCAAAAGAATATTTATTAAAAAAAACGAAGCTTGAATTCTTCTTTTCAAAAAAACCCTCACTCAAAGAAGAGCGCTGGTTGTCGTTCAGCGTCGCCCGAGCTTTCCCTTCTAGGAAAATTTCGCGTCGTCAACCGACCACAATTCAAAAACAAAATTTCTTCGCAGTAAAGACTAGGGCCACTCACGCGCTGCTACTACGAACAGGTCTTCACTCATCGGTACTAAACATACACTCATCTCTTGCTTGTATGACAAGCCTTCACCCACAGGTGAATAACGCCCTTCATCCTCCCTTTCGTCTTTCTCCGCCGGCTGCTTATCCCTGGGTTTTCGGAGTTTCATCCGCGCGCAGCGCAGCCAAATCTGGAGAAAGGCGGGGACCTTTCTCGTAATCTGTGCGACCCGTGACGCAACTAAGAAGTGATTCACCGCATCATTTACGATATTTCTAGAGATCGCTCGGTGATAGATGCGGTGAGGTTGATCGGCGTAGTGGCGACGTTTTCGAGGAGAAGAAGTGGCACGTGCGCGGCATCTTTTGATGCTTATTTCTTCTTTACGCTGGCTTCTTTCACGTCTGCATTGCACCTGGTTTTACGTAGCCATCAGAAATCGGAGGCACGCTCTTTAATGAACACTCGTTTGTGACAATCGACAAAGCGTTTGATTCGGTAGCAGAAGATAAGTTCGAGTGCTGTCGCAGAGAATGCTTTCTTTTTCAAGTATAGACTGAAAGTTTTTATTTCTATTATTTTAGACTCTGTGCTGCCATTACTTATATTCACATGTACAAGACCGAATGCTGAATTTCATGAAAAATACGGACGATGGGGCGATTCCTGTGACAGATAGTTCATTTTTTCCTTCCTTGTGCCGTTGGCTATTGTGGGTCTTGATAATACAGGAAAATCATAGGAAGATACAGCTAGTGCATCTGCATGCTCATTCAGAGCTAAACCTCTATGGCCTGGTACCCATACTAGTCGACCGAGTCGCACATGCGTAGGAATGAGCGAGTAGAAAGCTTCTAAGGTACGTGAAAATGTTGGTGAGCTTAAGGCAGTAGAGATCGAGAAACAGTCTAATAGAACAATCACCGCTGATAGATCTTGCGCAACTTTACGCAATGCTAGGACTAATGCCAGTAGTTCAGCTTGGTCAACAGGTGCAAAGTCGGGTAATCGAACTGAGAAAGCTTATCTACAGAGGATCATACGATTCCTACACCAGCCTTCTCTTCATAAACAGAAGCGTCAGTCGTTATCACAATGAATGTTTCTACATTGGCCAAATGATCTTCCAAAATGCCATTTATATACTGATATGGTGAATTGTTTTTGCATTCTTGGGATATATATCGTCCAATTCAACCCTAATATCATCTACAGTGTTGAGCACAAGTGTTTCCCAAAGGTTAACTCTTAAAGACTCCAAAAGTCTCTGTGTAAATATTACTTTAGGGCACCGTTATTTGGGCCATTTTTGGCTGAAGGATAAGGTCTGCTGGTTAATGAACACATACTGGGACCTCCGCTGAGGTGATGCATAGATTTTAAGGAGTGTGCGTACTGTTAGAATATGAAATCTTTTGATAAGAGAAGGCAGGCGGGGTTCTTAGTATAGGATATTGTTGGCAACATTTTTAGGTAGACCTAGCCATAGGGTAAAGATTCGCGTTCTAGCAGAGTCAGTGGTCGAACTTTGTAGGTGGGAGCGCCAAAAACAAAACGCAGCCGAATTGTATTATCGGTCGAATGTACATGCAATATATTAAAACTAGCACGTCTCTACGCAAACCGGCACGACAATTACGGAGCCTGGGCAGCATCCTCACAGCACGTGCTCCTTTAGCAGCCATGCTTCCAATGTGGGGACTCCAGTTAAGTGTTTCGGTGTAGGTTACCCCCAAGTAACTAACTGACTCGACCTCAGTTATGGCGTCTTGTCGGTACATTAGTGAAATTAGCACTGCGGCATTTCGTACGAAAACCATGATTGTACTTTTGTTTGTAATGAGGCATTGGTTTATATCCTCCAGCCATGTTTCCAGGCTATTCATGTGTGTCATCAGATTCCGGTACAGTGTGTGATTGTCCGCTGACGCAGCAAAACATGCAATATCATCGGCATACACATAGACCTGTACATCTTGCTGTATGGTGATGGTGCATAGTAGTGCATTAAATAATAAGGGCGATAATACTGACCATTGAGGTATACCACTCGTTTGCCTGTATATGAAAGAGTTGACACCTGACTGCGAGCAGCAAAATTCTCTATCACCTAAGAAAGCATGGATCCAGGCCACAAAGTATTGAGGCAGTCCTAAATTCTGAAGTGAATCTAGCAGTTTCACATGCTCCACGCTATCATAGGCTTTGGTGATATCTAAGGTTACCAAAGCGTACTATTGTTTCTGACATCGAGCAAGTTGAATTCTGCTTTTGAGATCCACGTGCGCAACCCACATGGAGAACCCACGTCTGAATCCAATTTGACATGGGCTCAGTGTAAGTTTTTCTGACATCCAGCGATCTATACGTCTGTATAAAATTCTTTCAACGAGTTTTACTAGGTTCTTTGTAAGGGCAATTGGCCTGATATTATTCAAGGTAAACCCGGCGCCTTGGTTATTTAACAATGGAATCACTTTTGTCATTCTCCAATCAGGTTGCGTCCAAGAGCTTCAAAGTGAGTGATTAATAAATTCGAGTAGGCCAAGTGGGTATCATTTATGTACTGATTTTATCACCCACGTCGTCATGCCATCAGGACCAGGAGCAGAATTTGGGTAGTGTTCTGACTACGTTTGCTAATTCTACAGGTGTAACCTCTTCAAAATCTTCAGCCCTATGGGGGGACTGCGCTTGGTATGAGAGAAGTGTTGTAAAGCAAATTTCTAGGCCCAGAGCTATATCTTCTGGAAGGGCCTTCAATTCAACCGGTGTTGATACTGAAGATTCAATATTTTTTGTACCGGAAGAACTTTCTTAATTCTCAGAAAGTGAAAAGTGCTTTTCTATTGACCGGCTTTGACAGGAATTCACATCCGTTGTTGTTAAATTTGTCTTTTGCATTAGCGACAGTTCTCTTAAAAATAGGGGCCGAATACTTATAATCAATTCCAGTTCCTGGGACACTGGTTGAAAATAATTTTTCCCATGCAACTTTTCTTAGTCTATGCGCCCGCGAAGAGTCTGCATTGCACCAAAAGTTCGTAGACGGTTTACAGTTTTCAACGGTGAATTTCGATTTATTTAACGACTGTTTTAAAATGTCACTTATTTAAAGGCGCGAAGTTCTGCATCATTCGTTTGCTTAGATAAAGCGCCTCGTAACGATATTCGAAAGTAATAAAGTTTACATGCGTCACGAAAGATCTATTCTTGGAGCTTATTGGACATCCTACTTCGAACTATATAGGCATAAGGTCAACACTTGTTCCCGAGTTAACTGCAGACCAAGATAAGATGGAGAAGTTAGCGTTACAAAAAGTTAGATCGAGTACCGAGGAGGACTGACTACACATAAAAGTAGGAGTTTTTGTGTTTATGCATATAAAGTTATTCTTGTTCACCTAATCCCTTAAAGTTCAAAACGCCACGAAGTATGATGAGAATTGAAGTCACCTACTAATACAATATCTTTTTGGCAATAGTGAAATAATGGAGAAGCCCCTTTAAACATGGTCATCGTCTTCTTCTTCTGCTTCGCAGAAAAAACTACGATCACTACATGTGTTTTTGACAGACTCTACAGCAGTCGATTCATAAAATCACGGAATGAAACAAAGTAAGAAAAAGACGAAGACTCATATACCATAAAGAAATTATGTAGGATCGATGCAACCATGTCGTCCGCGTGGCCCAATGGACAAGGCGTCTGACTCCGGATCAGAAGATTGCAGGTTCGAATCCTGTCGCGGACGAATTTTTTTTGCCATTAAAAATGTTTAATGATTATTGGATTCCTATTGTGAGAACGTGATCCTCGTTTCATTTTCATCTTCAAGAATGACAGCTAAAACTCAATTTGCGTTTTGAGACACAATTTCCGAGGTTCTCTAGCCCAAGCAAATGGGCAGGTTAGGCGATGGGCAAGAATAAGGGAGCGCTAGAACAGAGAAGATGGTGAACTGCCACATTAGGCGCATCTTGCTGGCATTAAATAAATAGAGGAGGAGTTGTTGTAGACAAACACTTCAGTACAAGCCACAGTGCTGTTCAGATAGCGCTACACATATTCATTAAACAACAGCAAGCTTGCGCTTCAAGTGCAACCGACTACTGATAAAAATTTGTCTCCTTGTTTTTGAATATTTTCTCGTGTCTTGTCACATTCTTTTACCCGTAACGTTTTTTTTACCTAGCGGTACTTTTTTCCTTCCCCGTTTATGAGCCTGAGGGTTCGCAATCTTTGACAATCGACAGTGTTGCGCCCTTGTGGGTGTGAACGGTTCACTTAGGCGACAAATAAATTAAATCCAATCAACGTGGCTTAACCATCTCGTCCTCGTGGCCTAATAAATGTCACTTGTCCCGTTAGTAGGGAGGCAGTCGCCAGGCTGATTCCAAGGGATAATATATCGGCCTCCTGAAACGCAACTCGAACGCAAGGACAATCTAGAATTAGTCGTTTTGTTGTGTCACCGACCGCCGGATGTAGTCAAAAGAACGAGACAGAGCCGAGCATTGCTAACGAAACAAAATTATATTCTCCAATAAGCAGAAAAAAACAGCACACAAACAAGCACACTCGGCAATCATCGAATACGCTACGCCACCAATCACACGATACTTGAATACACTCAAACCAAAGGGCGCAAACAAGAACACGCGCTACAGTGCAATGTCATGCAGTAACTATATGAGCCACTTATATACCAAAATGTTCATCAAATGCATTCAGTCCAAATATTCAGTTCAAAAGAATATTTATTAAAAAAACGAAGCTTGAATTCTTCTTTTCAAAAAAACCCTCACTCAAAGAAGAGCGCTGGTTGTCGTTCAGCGTCGCCCGAGCTTTCCCTTCTAGGAAAATTTCGCGTCGTCAACCGACCACAATTCAAAAACAAAATTTCTTCGCAGTAAAGACTAGGGCCACTCACGCGCTGCTACTGCAGAACAGGTCTTCACTCATCGGTACTAAACATACACTCATCTCTTGCTTGTATGACAAGCCTTCACCCACAGGTGAATAACGCCCTTCATCCTCCCTTTCGTCTTTCTCCGCCGGCTGCTTATCCCTGGGTTCTCCCTGGGTTCTCCCTGGGTTCTCGGAGTTTCATCAGCGCGCAGCGGAGCCAAATATGGAGAAAGGCGGGGACCTTTCTCGTAATCTGTGCGACCCGTGACGCAACTAAGAAGTGATTCACCGCATCATTTACGATATTTCTAGAGATCGCTCGGTGATAGATGCGGTGAGGTTGATCGGCGTAGTGGCGACGTTTTCGAGGGGAAGAAGTGGCACGTGCGTGGCGTCTTTTGATGCTTATTTCTTCTTTACGCCGGCTTCTTTCACGTCTGCATTGCGCCTGGTTTTACGTAGCCATCAGAAATCGGAGGCACGCTCTTTAATGAACACTCGTTTGTGACAATCGACTAAGCGTGTCATTCAGTAACAGAAGATAAGTTCGAGTGCTGTCGCAGAGAATGCTTTATTTTCAAGTAGAGACTGAAAGTTTTTATTTCTATTAGATGCGGAAGCATCTTATACTCGCGCCTTGTAGTGCGCCGTCCACGCTGTCCGCACCGCTTCTCGAACATTCGACAGCTGACGCGCGCGCATGCGCCGTCGCCCACCATCTGTGCCGCGCGCGCTTCTCCTTCGAGAACATTCGACAGCTGACAGCGCATGCGCCGTCGCGCCGTCACCATCTGTGCCGCGCGCGCGCTTCTCCTTCGAGAACATTCGACAGCTGACAGCGCATGCGCCGTCGCGCTGTATATATACTCAAGGTCGGCGCTCGCTCGCTCAGTTGCCGCTCGTCCGTTGGTTTGTACGGCGCGTCGACGTCCGAAGTCGCCGTGAAATGAATGCCAACGAATCCACAAACACAATGATCGACGTCCCTTCGACCAGCGCCGCCCTTTCGCATACGTGTGTACGTGTTCACTCATTTAACACCCCCTCCTACAACCACGTTAACCAATTTAGCCATCGACCCAAGTAAGTCGCAATTTAACACCCCATTTCACAACCACGTTAACCAATTTAGCCATCGACCCAAGTAAGGCGCACTTTAACACCCCGTTAACCAATTATATGCTCCGCATCCTCCTCAGTGTTCCCCCGAGGGAAGCTGCGGGCAATTTTTTTATTTTATACTCTGTGCTGCCATTACTTATATTCACATGTACAAGACCGAATGCTGAAATTCATGAAAAATACGGACGATGGGGTGATTCCTGTGACAGATAGTTCATTTTTTCCTTTCTTGTGCCGTTGGCAATTGTGGGTCTGGGTAATACAGGAAAATCAAGGGAAGATACAGCTAGTGCATCTGCATGCTCATTCAGAGCTAAACCTCTATGGCCTGGTACCCAAACTAGTCGAACGAGTCGCACATGCGTAGGAATGAGCGAGTAGAAAGCTTCTAAGGTGCGTGAAAATGTTGGTGAGCTTAAGGTAGTACCGACCGAGAAACAGTCTAATAGAACAATCACCGCTGATAGATCTTGCGCAACTTTACGCAATGCTAGGACTAATGCCACTAAACAGGTGCAAAGTCGGGTAATCGAATTGAGAAAGCCTAATCTAGAGAGGATCATATGATTCCTACGCCAGCCTTCTCTTCATAAACAGAAGCGTCAGTCGCTATCACAATGGATGTTTCTACAATGGCCAAATGATCTTCCAAAATGCCATTTATATACTGATATGGTAAATGTTTTTTGGCATTCTTGGGATATATATCGTCAAATTCAACCCTAATATCATCTACAGTGTTGAGCACAAGTGTTTCCCAAAGGTTAACTCTTAAAGACTCCAAAAGTCTCTGTGTAAATATTACTTTAGGGCACCGTTTTTTGGGCCATTTGTGGCTGAAGAATGAGGTCTGCTTATTAATGAACACATACTGCGACCTCCGCTGAGGTGATGCATAGATTTTAAGGAGTGTGCGTACTGTTATAATATGAAATCTTTTGATAAGAGAAGGCAGGTGGGGTTCTTCGTATAGGATATTGTTGGCAGCATTTTTAGGTAGACCTAGCCATAGGGTAAAGATTCGCGTTCTAGCAGAATCAGTGGTCGAACTTTGTAGGTGGGAGCGCCAAAAAACCAAACACAGCAGAATTGTATTATCGGTCGAATGTACATGCAATATATTAAAACTAGCACGTCTCTACGCAAACCGGCACGACAATTACGGAGCCTGGGCAGCATCTTCACGGCACGTGCTCCTTTAGCAGCCATGCTTTCAATGTGGGGACTCCAGTTAAGTGTTCCAGTGTAGGTTACCTCCAAGTAACTAACTGACTCGACCTCAGTTATGACGTCTTGTCGGTACATTAGTGAAATTCGCACTGCGGCATATCGAGCGAAAACTATGATTGTACTTTTGTTTGTAATGAGGCATTGGTTTATATCTTCCAGCCATGTTTCCAGGCTATTCATGTGTGTCATTAGAATCAGGTGCAGCGTGTGATTGTCCGTCGACGCAGCAAAATATGCAAAATCATCGGCATACACATATACCTGTACATCTTGCTGTATGGGGATGGTGCATAGTAGTGCATTAAATAATAAGGGCGATAATACTGACCGCTGAGGTGTACCACTCGTTTGCATGTATATTGAAGAGTTTACACCAGACTGTGAGCAATAAAATTCTCTATCACCTAAGAAAGGATGGATACAGGCCACAAAGTATTGAGGCAGTCCTAAATTCTGAAGTGAATCTAGCAGTTTCACATGCTCCACGCTAACATAAGCTTTGGTGATATCTAAGGTTACCAAAGCGGAGTATTGTTTCTGATATCGAGCAAGTTGAATTCTGCTTTCGAGATCCACGTGCGCACACCACATGGAGAACCCACGTCTGAATCCAATTTGACATGGGCTCAGTGTCAGTTTTTCTGACATCCAGCGATCTATACGTCTATATACAATTCCTTCAGCGAGTTTTACTAGGTTCGTTGTAAGTTCAATGGGCCTGATATTATCCAAGGTAAACCCAGCGCCTTGGTTACTTAACAATGGAATCACTTTTGTGATTGTACAATCAGGTTGCATCCAAGAGCTTCAAAGTGAGTGATTAATAAATTCAAGTAAGCCAAGTGGGTATAATTTATGTACTGATTTTATCACGACGTCGTCATGCCATCAGGACCAGGAGCAGAATTGGGGTAGTGTTCTGACTACGTTTGCTAATTCTGCAGGTGTAACCTCTTCAAAACCCTCAGCCCTATGGGGGGACTGCGCTTGGTATGAGAGAAGTGTTGTAAAGTGACATTCTAGGCCCAGAGCTATATCTTCTAGAAGGGCCTTCAATTCAACCAGTGATGATACTGCAGATTCTATATTTCTTTGTACCGGATAACTTTCTTAATTCTCAGAAAGTGAAAAGTGCTTTTCTGTTCATCGGCTTTGACAGGAACTCACATCGGTCGTTGTTAAATTTGTCTTTTGCATTAGCGACAGTTCTCTTAAAAATAGTGGCCGAATACTTATAATCAATTCCAGTTCCTGGGACACTGCTTTAAAATAATTTTTTTCCATGCAGCTTTTCCTAATCTATAAGCCCGCGAAGAGTCTGCATTGCACCAAAAGTTCGTAGACGGTTTACAGTTTTCAACGGTGAATTTTGATTTATTTAACAACTGTTATAAAATGTCACCTATTCTAAAGGCGCGAAGTTCTGCATCATTCGTTTGCTTAGATAAAGCGCCTCGTGTTGATATTCGAAAGTAATAAAGTTTACATGCGTTACGAAAGATCTATTTTTGGAGGTCATTGGACATCCTACTTCGAACTATATAGGCATAAGGTCAACACTTGTTCCCGAGTTAATCGCAGATCATGATAAGATGGAGAGGTTAGCGTTACAAAAAGTTAGATCGAGTACCGAGGAGGACTGACTACACATAAAAATAGGAGTTTTTGTGTTTATGCATATAAAGTTATTCTTGTTCACCTAATCCCATCAAGGTTCAAAACGCCACGAAATATGATGAGAATTGAAGTCACGCACTAATACACTATCTTTTTGGCAATAGTGAAATAACGGAGAAGCCCCTTTAAACATGGTCATCGTCTTCTTCTTCTGCTTCGCAGCAAAAACTACAATCGCTACATGTGTTTTTTACAGACTCTACACCAGTCGATTCATAAAATCACGGAATGAAACAAGGTAAGAAAAAGACGAAGACTTATATACCATAAAGAAATTATGTAGGATCGATGTAACCATGTCGTCCGCGTGGCCCAATGGACAAGGCGTCTGACTCCGGATCAGAAGATTGCAGGTTCGAAACCTGTCGCGGACGAATTTTTTTGCCATTAAAATTTTTTATTGATTATTGGATTCCTATTGTGAGAACGTGATCCTCGTTTCATTTTCATCTTCAAGAATGACAGCTAAAATTTCATTTGCGTCCCCGTTGCCTAATAAGTGCCACTATACCCATTAATAGGGAAGCAGTCGTCAGGCTGATTACAAGGGATAATATATCGGCCTCCTGAAATGCGACTCGAATGCAAGGACAATCTAGAATTGGTCCTTTCGTTGTGTCAGCGAACGCCGGCTGTGGTCAAAAGAACGAGGCAGAGCCGAAGATTGATAACGAAACAAAATTATATTCTCCGTTAAGCAGAGAAAACATCACACAAACAAGCACACTCGGCAATCATCAAATGGAATACGACACCAATCACACAATACTTGAATACACTCAAACCAACGGGTGCAAACAATAACACGTGCTAGAGTGCAATGTCATGCAGTAACTATATGAGCCACTTATATACCAAAATGTTCATCAAACGCATTCCGTCCAAATATTCAGTTCAAAAGAATATTTATTAAAAAAACGAAGCTTGAATTCTTCTCTTCAAGGAAACCCTCGCTCAAATAATAGCGCCGTTTGTCGCTTCGCTACGGTCGAGGTTTCTCTTCCAGGAAAATTTCGCGTAGTCGACCGACCCCTATTCAAAAGCAAAACTTCTTCGCCGTAAACACATGGGCCACTCAGGCGCTGCTACTGCAGAAAACGTCTTCACACATCGGTACTAAACATACACTCATCTCTTGCTTGTAAGACAAGCATTCACCCACAGGTGAAGAACGCCCTTCATCCTTCCTTTCATCTTCCTCCGCCGGCTGCTTATATATGCTCCCCTTGGGTTCTCGGATTTTCGTCCACGCGCAACGAAGCCAAATCTGGGGAACGGGTGGGACCTTTCTCGTCATCTGTGCGACCCGTGACGCAACTAAGAAGTGATTCACCCCATCATTTACGATATTTCTACACTGTAAACAAAAATAAGACCATAAGGGCGTTTTAAGCATGTTATGTGCGCTTTTTCCCACCCATTTCGAAATACGAACTCCCTTGAAAGGGGATGAAATGGGCTGAAACCATTGTTTTACCATGATCATCAAAAATGGGAAAGTATGGGAGTTAAACGAGTCTGAAATGGAAGTGACTGAAAAATAAAACGAAAAAAAAAATTGGCGTGGGTCAGAAGTGTTTATCTAAATACGCCCATTTCAACAAGAAAAAAACAAGTGAGAAGAATCGTTCTAAGCCTCAGCGTCCACGTCGCAAAAGTTATTTCAGTAGGCAAGTTTGAAATAGCCCGCAGCGCGCCGACGCTCTTCAAAAAGTTCATAAACCGCGCCTTATCACCCGGCGTATCAAGAACGACACGCAAGCGCGGAGGAGAAAGTTGTCCTGACTATGCCATCTTGGGTCGTTCGGAGCGCGGGAAAGTGCGTCGCTTCGGTACTACCCCGTTCTGTGCCTTTCAAGCTGGACGGTTGTGCCCTCGCGATCTCCGACGCCAGCGAAGCTCCCGCTGACTGGTTCGCCCTCCGCGGTCTCCTGACGCCGTGTAGCTCTCGCATTGCGGCACCCCGCCCTTGGACTGCTTCGACCGGATCCCCACTTTCCTATCTCCTTCTTTTTCTGTCGCTTGCCTGTCTTCTTCTTCGTCTATTTTCCTTCTATTCTTTTTATTCCTCCTTCCCCCCACCCCTATAAGGCACTGCGCCGTGTCGCCTGAAGGCAGACAGAAATTAGGTGCCTTTTCCCTCTTTCTTCTAACCACTGCCACCACCACCACCACCTTCTGTTACCTTCTGTTGGTCGAGGTAGGCAGCGGCAGCCAAGACTAAGTCGTCAGTGTTGTCAAATTTTCAAGCGTTGGGCGCATGGTAAGTAAATCCGAATGAGCTTCGTGCGTTATTTGTTCGTATGTGTGCGCGCTGCGGCAACTCTATCAGTTGGTAGAAGGCTCGCGCTGGGTTCAAATTCGACATATATTTTCTCCGGAGCGAAAGCGGCAAAACTCACCGGGAATTCACTCGCTTCGCCGCCTAAGCCGCCGTAAACCTACGCCGCGAAGCCGGAACGAAGAAATCGGTCCGATTTTCCCTTCACGCGAGAGCGGACGCTCTTTCCGTTCCACGGCCGCCTAGCTAAAAACCAAGCGATCTGAATAGCCGGCATCAAATGCAACATGGCGGCGAAACCGTCGGCGGTGGCTTGCAACGGCTCTAATTTCAAACTACTCGTGCAGCTCGACGAAGCTGAACGGCGTCAACGAGGATGCGTTCATTGAGGGCCTGGTTTACATTACGATCGCCGAGAACACTTGAAGTAGACGGTGCAGCAGCAGCGAGTCGGCATGCCCGAACGTGTTTCGTTTTTGTGCGAAGCTGGCTGAATCTGACGCCGAGGCGGCCGGTGCATTCGCTCGCGCCGTTTTTGCTGGCGTATGTCAGAGCTCCCCAAACAAAGATTCAAAAAGTGCTGGCTGTGTCTTTACAGTACTTTGCGTGAAAACTGGAATTCGTTATGGAACATAGCGCACAGAAAGCAGGCAAACTCGAATTAATTCGCGAAAGCAGTGGCGGCCGCATCATTCTCCGGGCCCATTACAAATGCGAACATTTTCGACGCGTGCGGACATGGTTTTCCGGCCGCTCTAGTGTTTTCGTTTAGCCAGGGGGTGGCACACCGGGCCCGTGGTCCCCATCCCCTCTCAAATTTTCGGTCAACGGCATGGAGAGCAGAAAATGGTCATTTCAGAAAAGTGCCCCTCCCCCCCCCCCCCACGAAAAAAATTCAATTCTGGCTAGGCACCTACTTTTGAAGTGTGAATGCGGCATGTGTGTTGCAAGCGCGTGCTCTTAATAGCTTCGGTCGAAGGGAAGGAAAATTAGGAATGACCATACATGCAAACGTGTGTCACGCACATGTGCAGCTTTGTTGACAAGGCCACCGTGGGGTATTCGTAATGCCACTTCCGATCATGAAAAACCTCGCATTGCTTTGGTGTGCTTCTAATTGGTGCTGCTAACGCTCGGTGTAACGAGCGACAGCGTGGAGCATTCGGCCCGAAAGTTCTTTCATGCAGAGCAAACTTATGAGTTGATGTAGCATGCGATCACTCAGAATGCGTTCATTTAATGATATTCATCTGACTAAAATTAACCATAAAGAATATGTTTTCCGCAAGTTCAGTTTTTTTTTTCTTCTGAAAGCAATGTGGTAAGAGAGGCTGATTCTCAGCTACGATGATTCGAGCTACGAGCAGCCTCTTCCTGGGCTTTTCTTCTCTGGCTCATGGGGAACTCGATTGGATTATTCGACCACAATTAGGTGTGCCTTATCGAGGCTAATTATGCTCGGCTAAATGAAGTGATACTATTATTGATTATGCCTGATTCGGTTTAGGTATACTAAACTTGACCCACCTCGGCTCATTTAAGCGTTACATGGATTAACACGGAAACAGCAAATGACTACGCCTAATTAAAATTAGCTCAATTTCATCTGCTTATGCTTGGCTTTTACAGGTTATATTATGCTACACTACGCTTGAGTAGTTTTTACTACAGTTTGGCGCAACAAGGCAAGTTTAACTTGAGTTAATGTGACAAGGGCAAGCTGGGCCGAGGAAATTTAACTTTTTATGCTTGGCTTCATTTGGTTATATGGTGCTAGCTATGCTTATTTTAGGCTAACTGGTAAAAAAAAAGAGCTACGCGCTCGGCACTTCAATTGGCGCTGCCTAAGCTGCTGTGTGAAAGAGCGGCATAGATTTGAGGGAGCAAAGAAAGCAACACTCAGTGGTCGTTTTGGATATGAGCGCCGTAACTTCGTCAAATAAAGTGCTATACGAGGCCACCTGATTACGACTGGACAGGCATGCACACTGTAGCAGGCAGTATGCAGAGATGGCACGTCGATGCATTCTGCCACACAACCCTTGGTCTGCACACTTTTGCTTACGCCTGTACGTTTGAGACGTGTTGCAAGCTGTACTAGGCTGGTGCTATGTTCAATAACGTCTTTATAATTGTGTGAGCTCATCATAGCAGCCTAAGCAGTGCAATAAGCACTTGCAGCTAAATTCAGCATGTTCTGTGTGTGTTACAGTCATAATTCATATTTTTGTCGTGTTTTTAAAGTCACAATAATTTATTACTAACTGGCATGCAACTGATTTGCTGCCACAAAATATAATTGCACTGAACTTTCGCACCTTGCAGAAAGAAGATTCAGACTCATAGACAAATCTCACTTGACCTATGGCTGTTCCCTTTTGGGGTAAAGTATGCATTAGTTGTCTTGTGCCTACTGATGTTTCTTTTCATTTATATCAAGCTGTGGCCATCATGTGTTATTGGGAGTGCTTTTTCATGCGTGCAGCAGTGACAAGAAAAGTGTGAGAACTCGGCAGGATTTGTGTATAAGTTAGCCTATCGTACCGTGTGATGATAATGTACACAAAGAAAATTTTGAGCACAGCTCATGCATATAGAGGTGAGCACTAGCATTCAAAAACTAGGTGAAAATCTTTCCAAACTATACTGTACAATGTTTCCTCCGTCACCGTATTATTGTGGATGTGCGCTGGGCCCAAGATAGTATTGCATGATTAAAATGCATTCAGCTGTGAAGTGAACATTGCAAGGGCTTCGATTGGCTTCCTCGTGGCTCTCCTTTTCCAAATTAATATTGTAGGCACAGTATAGAGCTTACAGGCAATTTGAAATCACTGTACCAGGTGGGGAAGCAGCAGGAGAGTTGGTAAATTATTTTCTGCAGTAGTCCCTGCTGTGCGGCTACCTCTGGCTTGATGCTCTCAACTTTGTTGCACTTTGATTATGTTATCAGTACATATCTTTTCTTTGTTGTTTCAACACTTGTGAACCTTGATGGAATTCAATTTATTGCCTCAACTGCTATTCGACAATCTTCTTTCAAGGACTTCGGCACTTAGCAACAAGTGTTCAGCTGAGACCTAGTTTGGGCCCATTTTGAATAGAGCTCAATAGCATTAAGACATAAAAATTTTAATGCAAAAAGCTTTGGTATATTAGTCTTTTGCTCTTAATTTGTGTATCAAGTATAGGTTTTTGCCACTATGCAATGCAAAGCAATTAATGTAGTCAAACTATTTGATATTTTGAAAAACTTAAACTCACATTTTTATCATTGGTTTCCCAAAATGGTCTGCACCTGCAAGACATGACTTGAATGAAATTCTTACCGAATATCTGTGCCGTGAACAAAATATTTGAGCCAGATTTTGCTAACAGTGGATGTAACAACATTTGTTGACATCTAACGGGTTTGCTCTTTGGATACTGCATGTCGGCTTTCCAAAAGCCATTGAAGATTTCACGCAGCTTTCCAATTATGAATTGGATTTTCTGTACCCGAGTCTCATATATATTTGTGTCACAGTCTGTATGAAAGAAACCTAATAAAAATACACCAAATGAGCTAACCTATTTCCTTATAAAGCATAACTGAATCAATTAAGTTTAGCATGAGTAAACAAAAGAGGAATAGCAAATAATTATAGGCAAAGTGAAAGAGATGTTAGTGTCGTGGTGGAAGCTTTTGTATGATGTTTTATTGCCAAGAAGTATAGAGAGATTGATAGCTGCACATGGTCCTATGTGTGTCACAATATTGCCTATAAATAAAGAAACATTTCTGGTCAACAAAATATTTGCCTTTTCACTGCAGAGCCATTGCTGGTAGTGTGCAACAATTAATCTGGCAATCAGGGTGGGACCTGTGTCGTAGGGTCTGCTGGGAAATACCCACAAGGATGTGGTGGCTTCATATGGACATCGCATGTGCCATAACCACAAGGCCAGCTAGGAATCCGAAAGTTCGGCAAGTAGCGTTTTTGTTTCTCCAGCAAAGTCCTGCTTCTGTCTGCAGATCAGGTAAATTGAAGTCTGAAGTCAAGAGATCGCAATCTTTTGTTCAGCATTTGGAGCTTCAGGGCAAATGACACAACTGAATAGGAGAAACCGTGTCTATTTTTACCAATAATTGTCACTGAAGCATAAGAAATTCTCAAGAATTTGGTTCTGTAATTGCCAGGAGAAAAGCTCTTCGTGAAAGTAAGATAAATAGTTCAAATTCACTACTGCTCGAAGACGTCTGTAATTGTGGAAAGGTTGTAAATTCAGTCATAAATTTCACCTTCACAATGCAAGGGACCAAGATTTGTAGAAGATTTCAAGGACTCAATTCGAAAATGTAACTGTTCTGGTGGTTGATCTGCACGGTAAAATGGTAGCTTCAATTCAACTCGCGTTTGAAATCGTTTGCTTTTGACAAAAGATGGACCACAATACAAACTGCTGAAATAAAAGTCAAAAACCTGGAAAAGTGCTGAATATAAAAAGAAGCTTTGCCAAAGGTGCAGTGCCCCCCCCCCCCCCCGAACGCACTGAACCAAGAAGTTCTAAGGGAGTAAGGCCAAGAAATGGAACTGGTATAGCTTTTGCAAGGCCCAAGTGCCAGAAAATTGCTGTGACAAAAATACTCATGCTAGCTAGGCTCATCAACAAAACATGTGACGAACAAGGATAAATCAAGGCTGAATGCATGCAGTAATTTTATTAAAACCACCACAAAAACATGAATACACTCCAAACAACTGTGCACTCGCATCAGAAAAAACAATATGGGGTGACTCTGTCTGGTAAGTGCCGTGGTTCTTAAATTAAGGTGGACATGTCGCCGCATCAGCCTTAATATGTTGAAGTATGCTTCAAAACACTGCATTGTTGGGCTAGTTAGATTACATTTGGCCTAGAGAAGCAAAGGCTTGGAATCAAAGGAAGACTACTTAGAAGACGCTCGACTTCCACCTTGGTTTATTTTGAAAAGCATTTCACTGCAAAAACAAATGTGCAGGTGCAGTCACACCTGATTTTCACTGAGCCAACAACATACATATGGAAAAAAAAAGTGTTAACAATGTACAATACTATGAAGGGGGCATGCTTAATCAGTTTTTTTATCTAACTGCATTCAAGAAAGTTTATTTCCTTCATTGTCAGATGCACCGATGATGCACTAATGCGTGCATCTGCGGCAATTTCAATATTTTCTGCCTGTAATACTTCGCACTCACACCTGCCTTTACCTTTGCCCTTGACATTCGCCTCCTCGAAAAGTGCATTGCAGCCAAATCTACTGCAATGCGCAGGAAGGTGCCCACCATTGTTTCGAGCATTCACCGTTGTGGCATGCTCTCTGAGTTCATTGTAAGGGCATCGGCCTGTTTGGGCGATGTATGCTTTACCACGGCTGAATGGTATCTTATATACCACTTCCGTAGCACAGCGGACAAATGGCTTCTTATGCTTTTTTCGACACACTTCTTTCTCCTCTTTCACCTGCAAGAAGTATACAAAGGGAAAAGCTTTCGGGGTGCGGTGACGATGAAGTCTATGCCCTGCTTTGAAGCTATCCTCTTAAGGTTGCGTGAAATCGTGTAATTGTAGGGAATTACGACAAACTTGTTCCACTTGTTGGACCTCTGTCGTGTAGGCATGCTGGTTGAAGCTGCAATCTGCTTCAGAAGGAAGGATGCTATGTCAACGATCAATATAGAAGGAAAACCCGAAGTTTGAAGGCACTAATTCTGGTGGTCGAAGCTGAAGTTGACCTGAAGAGAGCGTGACTTGGTCAGAGCTGAGTTGAAGCACGAAAAAGCGATTCGCCTTTTCACCAGTATAGTTTAGAAAGAGTCAAATGGGAAGATAGCTTTTTTGACCGTGGCTTATACTCCCAGGAAATGAGGTCATCCCATGTTTTCCGGATCGCATTATTGTCGAAAAGGTCCATTGTTAAGGATAATGAGGGTGTATCTTGCTTAAAGCACTGTTCAACCAACAACAATACGATCCAGTTCTTGATTTAGCATTGTTTATCAATTGTGACGACAGCATTTGCTGGCAGTTTCAGCCACGGTAAAAAAAAAGCTATCCTCACATATATGACTCTTCTATACTATACTGGTGAAAACAGCGATCGCTTCTTCATGCCTCAACATGACTCTGAACAAGTCATGCTATCATAAGGACAGTCTTAGCTTTGACTGCCAGATTTACACCTTCTAACTTCAAGTTTTTCTTCCACATTGCTCGTTGCCATAGCATCCTCCCTTCTGAAATAGATTGTGACTTCACTGAGCATGCAAACACGACAGAAGTTCAACAAGTTTGTTGCAATTTATTAGATTCACATGATTTCACACAACCTTAAGCAAATGTTGAAAGCATAACGAAGACCTCGTCTTCTGAGCACCCTTAAAGCTTTTTCATATATGCACTCTTGGAGGTCACGGAACAGAGAAAAAAGTCTGTTGAAAGAAACATAAGAAGCCATTTGTCTCCTGTGCTTTGGAAGTGGTATATAAGATACAACACAGTTGTGGCAAAGCTTTTATCTGCCAAATAGGCCGATGCCCTAACGATGGACTAGGAGGGCACCTAAGCTACAGTGAGTGCTCAGAATCATGAGGCACACATTCCTGCGCACTGCAGTACATTTGGCTGCAATGCACTTTTCGAGAAGGCGAATGTCAAGGGCAGGGCTAAGGGCAGGTGTGAGCGCAAAACCTTGCAAGCGAGAAAGATTAAAATTGCCGCAGATACATTCATTTGTGCATCATTGGTGGATCTGACAATGATCCACCAATCATTGTCAAACTCCCGTGCGCATGTCAAATCGACTAAACAACCAGCGAAGTTTCAAACGCATTTACGGCCGCACCCAAGCATTAAACTTATCAGCACTGTCCACAGCCGTAACACTATAGAATGATCTTCCTAACACAATAGTTTCAATAACTGACCATACACTATTCCGCAACCAAGTATACCAGCATCACTTTCCATAAAAATGTAGCTCTGTATACGTGTACATATCTGCAAATGTGTTCTGACTTTGTTCCTCGTGCTCATGTTTTGGCACCATTTATTTTGAGTACCTGCCATTTATTCAACTTTGTATTAGACACCACCATTGTAACTACATTGTTTTCATGCCCTTCTGTAAGTTATGTTATATTACCACATTGTAATGTTTTGTAGTCTGTTGCTTCTGTTATATTTTGTTTTCTTTTGTCGCCCCTTATTCAATGTCCCTATGGGAACCTGTTAGGTAACGTGAATAAATTAATAAAACGAAATAAACTACCTTGAACACAGTTAAGTCTTAAAACTGATTAAGCATGCCCTATTCATAGTATCACGTTTTTTTACCCAGATATATGTTGTTGGTTGGGTGGAAATCAGGTGTGACTGTGCCTGCGCATTTGTTTTCCCGCTGAAATACTTTTCAAAATAAACTCGGGTGGAAGTTGAAGGTCTTCTAATTAGTCTTCTCTTGATTCCAAGCCTTCGCTCCTTTAGGCCAAATGTAAATTAACTAGCCCAACAATGCAGTGTTTTGAAGCATACTTCCACATATTATGGCTGCTGTGGCCACATGTTCATCTTAATTTAAGAACCATGGCACTTTCCAGGAAGTGTCACCCCATAATCTTTTTTTTTCTGATGCGACTGCACAGTTGTCTGGAGTGTATTCGTGTTTTTCTGGTGGTTTTATTAAAATTGTTGCATGTATTTAGCCTTCATTTATCCTTGTTCGTCACATGTTTTGTTGATGTCTTCAAAAGCTTGTGTGAGTGGAAAAAGCAGTAGAGCTTTAACAGTCAGGTATTACATCAAGTTTTGGCTGTAAGCTACACTATACTGCTCCTAATGGTGGTTACCGAAGCCGTGGTTTAAAAAAAAATCAAGTGGGTAATGAGTGACTAAACTGTCAGGCCAGTTGTGGCGCCTTACTTTTATACTTTCACATGTCAACCCAAGAGAGTGATTAGCACCCACGATATATATCCCTATGGCTTTTTCTGTATGAAACAAGCTTGCTAAGCAGTGCTGCTGTATATGCAGTAGGGGGGTAGCAGACAATAGTCAAGCATGGAGTCTACTGTATTCTGCGCAGCACCTTTGATACACACCATACCTCATTCTAGTAGCAAGACCTGCATCGGGCAAACTGCGCATTGAATAATTGAGCAACTGTGGAATATGCATAATGCGTAAGTGATATTGGAATAGGAGGACATCTTGTTGCTCATCTCAACTTAACTGCTACAGCTTTGCCTCATAATTTTGTAAGACAATGATTTTTTGCAGAAGCAAGGGTAAGTATGTTGCTTGCACTGAAGCTCGCCACATCAAAAAAAAGGGAAAGCTTTGTATCATTGATAGTTCTATATATTTTTTAAGCCCGTTAATTTTCAATTCGTGCATTCACTTCATTGTTAACTATCTGTGTGTTCGTATATAGTATGTTTTGCTGCATGTGTAATGGTATGTAGCTATGGCATTTATAAGTTGCTGACAGTTTGTTCACGTTAGGCAATAACTGTTGAAAAATCTGAATAATCGAAAGTCCGAAAGAAAGGACTCGCCAGAAAAAAAAGCACCTTTATTGACCAAGTGGCCAGAAAAAATAGTGCACGTCTGCACACAAGCACAATTACAGGTGACTAATTCTGCCCGTATTTTAGCTAGTCTTTGGCCATAATTGTAGGTCATAGCACTGTTAAGGCATGTGCTAAATATACACAGCATTTGTGTGGATGGAACTTCAGCAGAGTCATCATAAGCCTCTGTTCACCCATCATTGCCCGACTTAAACTCCTGAGCAGCATCAGATTAATGTCTCCCTACATTGGTCTTGGAAAATATTGCAGCTCCTTTCAATGCCATGTATGTCTTGTAAATGCTTAATTCTCTTGTTAGTGCCAACGACACAAATAGAATTGATAGCATTGGAGCCTTTTTAGCAGGTCTTGAAGTAAACAAGGGAGCGAGACACAAAACACGCTTGACCACAGAAATACTTGACAAGCAAACTCTCAAATTTCAAAAGGAACTGAGTTGCATAAAGCTAGTGCATGCTGCAGTACTCGTGTTTCTCCGTTTGCTGCGTACGTGTGGCCAATTCCAGTGATCAAGAAGCCAATCCTGAGTGTGGCGTGGCTTGGTTTGCAGTTTGGTTGTGGTAGTCATTCAATGAATACTCTTAAAAAACGGCCATTGCATTCAGCCCAAAAATGCATGGTGTTCGAAATCTGCATTTCTGCATTGACTTTTACCCTGACACAATCTGCAGCCATAGCAACTGCAACTTTTTGGTTCTGGCAACCTAGTGAAACTATTGTAAAAACAACGTGGGCAGCTGGTCATGGCATTTCATGCCGCATTCAATCGGGCAGAAGGAGTCAGGAAAATCTGGACGGTGCACCGTGAGGCATCCAAATTCTCGGTCCCGTATTTGCAATGCTTCTAAACAGATGTCCGAATGAATGAACATGTTCGAATTTTCAGTGTCCGAAAAACAGTGGGTCACTGTACATGTTGCAAAAAGAACAAAGTTGTTTGGGCCAGTGCTGGTCTTTTTTATTCTTTAGAGGGCTTGTACCCAAGACTTCTTCAAAAAAAGGATGTGCTTTGTGACAGACAATTTTAAATATATATAAACAGAGTGTGTATGTGTATAAAAAGTATAAGAAAGAACTTTTTTTCTGGCATGATTACATCACAGGCACAGATGCAATGCGCACACACTATGGTGGCAGATGTAACCTCCCCGATTTATTTATTTATTTATTTATTAATACTGTAAGCCTTTCTCAGGCTCATACAGGGTGGGCGAGCAAATATACACAGTCGCGTACAAACCAGGCAACTGATGTGCCAAATGTCAGTCATCTCAGTGTTTTGTTAGGCTAGATCAAGTTTTAGTGGACTCGTGTTGAGGGACTGTGCCAGTGCCTAATGCAGCAACTGAAGAAACAGCAACATGACTGAGCATCGTTTGAGTTCGCCTCCTAATGCATGGCCACCTGACCTAAATGAAGTTTTAACAATTCCCTATTTCTCTTACTGCACTTACTTAGCACAAGCAGACTTTTGCCTGTTCACCAAAGTGAAATCTACCTGCAATGCACATGACCGTGCCCCTTCAGAGAAACTTGTGCACGTGCCCTTTAAAGACTCCTGACAGCAAAAGATTTTTAGCAACTTCTTTTACCAGATTTTGTAGCTTTGCTTGTGGTAGTACCGACATTGAAACATAACTGGTCTAACACTTTGTATAATCAATACTTGTGCATTGATTACGATATTGTGTCGATTGAAAATTCCTAGCTAAGTATCCTAAGAGACAAGCACCACACAGTGTGAGATTGCCCAAGACTGCGTGCGCTGAAGCATCGCTCTCCCGATCGTTGCTTCAGTGCATGCAGTCTCAAAAATGAGCAGACCTGTAGGTGGTGAATTATAAATAAACAATGGGAGGTCTTTGATCATATCCCCCTGAGATAAAAAAGGACAACTACTGCCATAAGCAGCCAAACAAAACCACTGTAAGAGCAGCCTGGCAACAAAGTGAGAGGGGTGAGGTGGCACTCCTCACCGGGTGCCAGTTAGGGTATGGCGCACAATACTCCCCTTACTGTCCGCAATACTCCACTTACTCATAAAAGGTCACGCGCGACCTGTTTACATCAAATCAGAAATGTTGATTGGTGCTAATATCTCGGATGAGCACTCACCCTTATTTTAAAACCAAATTAAAATATTTTATAGGCAGCGCTCTTCAATAATAATTGGTCATAAGTGCCTCCGCATGCTGGACTGTCGAACAACACAAGCATTTCGAATTTCCAAGTTTGGTGTCAAGGGTCGTTTAAAAACCTTTCAGAAATAATCTACAAGGATGCATTTTAGTAATGAAAGAGCCATTGGCAAAACTATGTCGGTGCTCAATACTTCAAAGGCTTTAGAATGACTTAGCAGCATCTGGAATAAACATGTTTGACCAAAACCTCTTCATATACAGAAGGCTTATCAAAATAAGCTAGAATTTTCAGGGAAGACTACACAAACACAGAAGTATAGGTTGAAACAAATATATCGCTACACGACCCATGTATGTTCTGGGAGTGTTAACACTGCTAGTAGCTGTGACGGCGAGTATGGAACACTTTTCCCGCTTGCTGGAATGCTAAAGCACGTAATATTATACGTGTTGGAAGCTGACTAATAATCTTTACATACTACCTGAGGGCATCCAGTCTGACAGAATGAAACCCTCACTATGAATGAACAGAATAAGGGGAACTTTAAGGGCTTGTGCACCTACATTAGGTACCTTTGTTAGAACTGATGACAAAAGAAGGTGGTGGAGCATCAGACGTATTCCAAGTTAGCAGGTTTGGTCTGTGCCAAAGGAAAACTCTTTTTGTGCGCCTTTCTCAACACTATAATTACTTGAAATAACACCCCCTATATTGCCATTGGTTTGCCTGTGATTATTAACATTTTGCTAAGGTTGGAAAATGAACTCTTATCATTCCCCATTTTTTCGTTCATTCCATACTATGAAGAGATTTAGTGATGATGAGTACTTTGCATGAAACGAAGGTCTAGCATGAATCTTCTCACAGGCACTCAGGTTTGACCTCCCGAATTAAGGCATAAATATTAGGAGAGGTTGAGAAAACAGTAAGTTCATTCATCTCTGTCTACCCTATTTTCAAATTCTGCGACGTTATGGTGAGGCAATACTTCCAACTTTCTTGTTGGGTGCTTTCACTACAAGGTTCGATTTTTTGGGAAACTTAGTTTTGCTTTTTGAAACTAGCCTTTTACCTTACCTTACACTACAGTAATTTGAATTAGTGCCCGTAGTCAGGAATGAACCAATTAAAAAAAGTCTTTCAGTACAATCCCGCTTTCGAATGCTGGTTCTTTTAAAACTCTGCTGTGCCCTATCCTATGCTGTTTCGGCTCACCAAGCACTTGGCATGTTCTTCACGCAAAACATATATAATCGTCCTGTAATACCACCGAAATAAGATATTGTTGTGAAACATGCCTTGTTAACCTTAGTTGGACAGACCATGCGTGGTTAAAGAACATTTTTCTCTTGGTTCAACAGCATCGACACTCAATGTTTCAATTTTACTCAGTTTTGTTTAGTGTTGCAATAGTGTTGCATTTGTGCTAGTCCGTTCGTATGTGATATTAGTCCTGTCGCATTACGCTACTTGCAATGGCTTTTATGTCCAAACACGAAGTAGTTCAATCATCAACTCTGTTTTAAAGTGTTGCTTCCTTTCTTCTATCGCAGGAACGAGCGCAGTTTTGGCCTTACCGGGTGCAGAAAAACAATTTGTCCCTGCCCTTCACTGTGATGGACAGCTTGTTTTTAAAGCGTAATCAGCATTTTCTGGAATGGCCTACCTTCTTGTGCCTTATGTGGAATACACTTGAAAAAGCACCCAGAGAATTGTTCACAGAACATGCATTATTCGACTTTTATACAAAAAGCTGCATTTCGAAGTCTTGACATGAATTAAAAAAAATCAGTGGTGACTGTTTTGCCCTGCTGCTCTTTTTTTTTCACAAAAGTGCTTCTGTCTTGGTACTATCTTGATAAGTTTGATTGCAGCTAAAGGTAACGTTTTCATTGACATTACCATGTCTTAAGAGTGGTGGCAGGGTATCTAAACCAGCACATATGTGTTGTATGAACGCTGACTCAATGTGATTTTTTATGGGGTCGTGGTTCCTGTATACTCTACTGATTTTGTGACTTTGGGCAGATAGGTCATTGACCCGTGCATGTATGTTTAGTATGTTGTACCTTGCAAACTAGTGCAAGAAAGATCAATACAAAATTTCGGTAAATGTAACAGGTTGGTTGGTGTTACATTCAGTGCAGCATTGATTTTTTACCTGCCATGATCTCTGTATTTGACACCATAATTAATACACCATAGTTATAGTTATTGTCCACAATGTTTTTTCCTAGCCTAATTGTCAATTTAATTACTGTTGTGTCTAACATAAAAATAAGCCCCTCTAAAATGCTCCCATTTTTTTGTTAATTTGCATTGAGTTAGCACGTTATAACTGGGTCATGACATGCCAAGTCAACTAGCATTTTTCAGACCATCACAAATATGGCCAAAAAACTTTCACATTTCCCAAAGAACTCGTCCTGGTTGTTTATTTTTATTGTCAAAAGTTTTTGTGCCTATTGTAAGTCTTTAGTTATATGCTGACTGAGCTAGAGGGCGTCAAAAAACAATTTTCTTTCATAAAATGTTTTGTAATTCACTCTATAAAATGCTACTTGTGGCAAGGTGATGAAGCAATGTAACTGTAAAAATAATGACTGATTTGTGTATATTAAATCTCCGAGGGTTTATCACACCAGCAAAACTGAATAGTTGCCAAATTCATTTTTTTCTTTAAGTCTTTAAGAAAACATACCAAGCTCAAAGGGCACAAATAGATTATCTGCAGCTGGCCTGTTTGACATTATAAAAAGTAAAAATAATTTAGGCGCTGAAAGTACAGAGGATCATCTGAAAAAAAAAATTGCGATTTTCCCTTTTTTGGGGGTAAAAGCTCCGTATTCAGCAGCTAAAGTCACCGTGGTGCTTAGGCAAAATATGCATGATATCTCACTTGAAAGCATGATGTATTAGCTGAAAGTAGGTGCAGTTACTAGAAAGTATTATTTTAAAAAATAATACTTTCTAGTAACTGCACCGATTTAAACTAAAAAATATTTTTTGAAATTTATTGTTGCTTTTACAGCGTTTGCCCTACGTAACTCTGCAGCATGATGCGCCTTCCAAGGCAATCTTCAGCCCAAGCCCACTGATAAACATGTATATGGCAGTCTTGGTGCCGTCTATAAAGCAACCGTAAAGAAAATGGAGTAATCATCTGTGTTCTACTTTCAACACAGGTGCACTACAAGGAATGTAGCTAGAGTGTGGTGACAGGTAGCACAGCGAAAAAAAAAATGGTGTGGGGTTGTGTGAAAAGAAAAAGTGTCAGCCACACTTCACGTACATTCCTGTGTGCATTTCTGTACTGGTATATATGCTTATGAATAACTTAAAATGAAAAATATCTGAAAGCAAGGGGGGAGTTGGGGAGAATCAAGCACTTCTCTCTCTCCTTTTAGTGATGACTTTAAAATGAGCTATCAAGCTGTTAAAAAATTTATACAATATGCAATAACACTACATTACCCACAACACAAGCGAGAGAATAAAGTAAGCTAGCCTCCAAGTTTTTAATATAAAGCTCTTCATTAGTGTGTAGTCATATCACAGGGTTTGGGTCTCAAAGAGCAAGGTAGTCTCCTGAAAGCTGAAAAAATGAATTTATATTAAGACTGCGTTCATCAGTGTGTTTCCTGAATGGTACTTGTGTACTGAATAAGAAATATTTTTTAATTAGGTGTGTAAAACACGCCTGCATTTGCAGAAGTTCATAGGAAAGTAGCATTTATGACTGTAAATCTCTAATGCTGGATGGTTCATCTGAAGTCACCACATTGGCCACATTATACATTTTTGTTAGCAATAGAATGCAGATGATAAATCCATTTCCTTATAGATAGCATGAAGTTTGCCATCTGCATCCTAGGCCAGTCAGTTTTATTTGAGGATTGCCTTTGTGAACCCATCATGCTGCTTGAGTTACATAAGTAAAAAGCTGTAAGGAGTACTCAATTAAAAAAAAAACATTCCTGAAGTTAAAAAATAATAGTATCTAGTAACTGCATCTATGTTTAGTTCATATATAGCATTTTAAAATGAGCTATCATGCTCATTTTTAGTTCAACACCAAGGTAACTTTTGCTGCTGTATACCGAGTTTTCCGAAGAAAAAGTGTGATTTGCATTTTTTTTTCATATGAACTGGTACACCTTGAGCACCTAAATTACTTTTTATTTGTAGCATGTCAAACAGGCTGATTGCACATATTCTATGTGTGCTTTTTGTGCTAGCTAATATCCTGGAAAAAATATGCTTCAACAAATTCATGCATTTCGCTCCTGTGAAAAGCCCTAAAAGCTAATATACATAAATAAGTCATTATTTTGCAGTTGCATCAATTCATTACCTTGCCATAAATACGATTTTATAGAGTGCATTACAAAAACATATTTTCAGAAAGGTTTTTCAATGCCCTCTAGCTCAGTCAGCGAAAAACTACAGAATATTAGAAATATGCAGGAAAGTTTTCGGCAATGGAAATAAACAAGGAGGACAAATTTCGAGCTTATAGAAACACGTGGAAATCTTTTCAGCTATATTCATGGTGGTCGGAGAAACGCTGAATGATTTGAAATGGCTTAACCCTATTGCGTGGCAAGTATGCTAGCTGACGTCAGTGACGATTTATCAATGTGTAGTGTAAGTTCTGGTGTTGTAATGCTGCAATTTTTATTTGTTGTGTGTGTGTGTGCTGGTTTGCCCATTGCCATTTTAAATGCAATATGCTAGGAAAACTGAAACTTGGACAATTTTGAATGTATTCATTAGAAAGCATTAGCAGAGCATACATCGGAAAGTGAGACAGAAAAAGCTGTCTGCTTGTTAAGTCCAGTTTTCAAATGGTATATGTTTTCTTAGTACTTAGTTATATAGAATGTGCGTTTCTTCATAAGCTCATGAATGTCTTCTTTGAGCTTGATCAATAATGGTCGATGATATTACTGAAGCAACAAATATATTGTAGTACACACTCTTGAGCCTCTCTTGTACTGTTGTGATTTGAAGCTGATTCGGGATAGTCAGGTGAAAATGGCTTTGCTCTAACTTGAAAGCTTATCCAAAAGTGCCTTCAGGTTTTTCATTTTCTTAGAGAAAAATCTAGGTGCATCTACCTAATGCATTTGAGGATTGCCCCTTTAGTCTATATGTTATATGTGTGCCACAGGAAAAATGTCCAGAAATGTCTAAGAAAACTTTAGTCACTGGTATAGCATTTAATTCAAACAACTACTGCAAGTTCATTTCTCGACACATTAAAATTAAGTTCTACATCTATGTTATTGGGCATAGTCATCCACAGCACCAGAGCTGCAGAAATGCACTTTTTATTAACTTAGGTGATCTTTTAATGGAAGTTTAGCAGCTTTCTAGTCAGATACTCTTATATGATTGGCGAAGTGTGTTTAATGTTTGTATTTCATTTGATTTTTTTACTTTCAAAATGTATGTGACCAATATGTGAAAAAATTGTTTGTAGTGTTTGTGCTTTTCGGTGCTTTATGTAATGGTAATTTATGTGCTCGTGCTGTACAAATTCTGTGGTCAATAACCATGCTCAATCCTGGGAAATGACTACAAGAGTTGTACTTTGTGTGTAATTTAACCTCCATAATAAATATACTGTAAGTCTTCAGTGTGTGTGCTCTTGTACTGCATAAACAGGAACTCTGAAAGGATCCGTATATTGCTTTGGTGTTTGGGCTGTAGATAAGCTTTTGCTTGCGTCTAATTTTTTTAGAATGCAACCTGCAGCCTTGTAAGAATGCTTGCTCAGAGGGAGTACCGGCTGCAGTGGTTACTCCCATTCAATACCAAAAGTACACCCAAGAGAAGCGAGCTAAAACGCTCTAGATTCCACCTATTTACTCCAAAATAGAATAAAAAAGACAAAAAACAGCTTGGTTACGTGACTAAAATACTCCTGCTCTGTCTTTTTAAAACTCCTAGAAGGGGGTAAAATAATGCCCTAATTACACCGAAAATACTCCCAAGTAAGAACCGTAAACGCCGGGTTCGTTTTCACTGAGCCACAAAGAGTGAAGTTTTTGCCCAATCTACGCCCTTTGTATGCCCTACCACATGAGTTTTTGTTACTCCCATTTCGAGGGCGTAAAAACATGTACAAATGAGAGTGATCTAGAGGACAAGCCAAAAACTCCCATTTGTGCTTTGTTTTGTTTACAGTGTAGAGATCGCTCGGCGATAGATGGGGTGAGGATGATTAGCGTGGCGGCGACGTTTTCGAGGGGGTAAAGTGGCACGTGCGCGGCGTCTTTTGATGCTTATTTCTTCTTTACGCCGGCTTCTTTCACGTCTGCATTGCGCCTGGTTTTACGTAGCCATTAGAAATCGGAGGCACGCGCTTTAATGAACACTCGTTTGTGACAATCGACAAAGCGTTTTATTCGGCAGCAGAAGATAAGTTCGAGTGCTGTCGCAGAGAAGCTTCCTTTTTTTTCAAGTGTAGATTGAAAGTTTTTACTCCTATTATATTTTAGACTTGGTGCTGCCATTACTTATATTCACATGTACAAGAACGAATGCTGAATTTCAATAAAATACGAACGATGGGGCGATTCTTGCGACACATAGTTCTGTCTTCCCTTCCTTGTGCCTTTGGCTATTGTGGGTATATAAAACTCGGTTTTCAGTTTCAATTAGCTGATGCGAATGCACCGGTATTCATGACTTTGGAGCTAAGGATAGTAGTGACTTGCATTTTGAAAAAGAACATACTCGAATATGCTTTGAAATCGAGCACGTCCTCGTTTTCCACTCCCGGCTCATGGGTTGCATTGCCGAGCTATAGTGCTTCATTGGCATAATTCAATAGGGAAAAAATGACAGCTTATTCACGAGGTGAATGCTGAGGAGTGAGGCGAAGCGAACAGACGAACGCATGGAGGGACGAACGGACTGACGTGCGCTTCGCCCCACTCATCACCAATCACTCTGTGGATATGCTGTGACACCATTTTCATTGACGTGCAACGCAATTCAACTGGTTACTACGACGACTACCACAACACGGGACAGAAAACCCGTGGCGTAAATAGCTTTGCCCCCTAACAAAATAAAGGCAGCTGCACAAAAGGGGTGCTAAGCCGGAAAAAAGTGCGCAGTTGGGCGGCCTTCTTATATTCTCTTAATTTTATTTTGTTCCTCTTTCTTATGCATTGTATTATATTTAGATATATTTTTTGCCTCTCTTGATGCATATTTATTTCTTTGTCTCTGTTTCCTGATTTCTCGTTTTGTCTTTCTTAACCATTAGCGCTTTTAATTCACTTTCACTATTTCTCGCATTCTCTTTCTTACAGCATGTCTCTCCTTTTCTTTGACGCTCTTTCTTTTTCGTGGTTTCTCTTTCTCTCCGTTTATCAGTCTATTTTTTGTCTCTATTTCCATCTATTTTATTTCTTTGTAAATACTTTATCTTTTTCTCTTTCCTTTTTTTCTCTCTCACTTTCTCGCGTTGTATCTTGATCTCTTTTTCTCTGTTTCTATTTTCTTTAGGCGCTTTTTTTCTCTCTCTCTATTCCTTCATCTGTTCAAAATCTTCTGCCTATACCTTCTTTTTCTTCCTCTTTTAGGTGGTCCTTATCTCTCTCATATACGAATTTTCGCATACCACATCGAAAAAAGTGGAGCCCGTGTACTTACTGAAAAGACGACGTGGACGCAAAGAAAATAGTCGACGCATAGAGTGCGTACCGGTTTCTTGTCATTACTATTTTCGTTCTCAGCTAACAATGTTTTGCCCTGGCTAAAACGCAATCTTCCTAACCTCTCTACTTTAGTACTTCTTTCTTTTCTCTTCGCTCGTTCTCCAACTTAAGAAAGTGAATTCATCCCACTCCTGACGAACCAGCACAGTTCTTGCGGGAGCGAAGTGGAAGATAAAGAAGATGACGAAGGGATCTTGTGCTTTCTGCCCCATGATGACAATATAATTTCTTGAAGACTAACAGAATTTGGTAAAGCTTCGCTAGCTACACTGTGAAATTCGAAGCAAATTTTTGTTGGAAAGATTTGAAGAATGATAAGTGCTACAAGTTTAACACATCATGCAAACTCTTCTCTCAGAGTCGGCTGTGAATCTCCATCATTGGTTTCAATAAACCACAAAACCGAGCAATATTTATTCCGTTGCTCACTGCATAAACTGGCTAAAATCATGCTACTGCCTGAAAATCTTGCAGATTTTTCAGCCAGTAACAACGAAGCGAAATGGCATGAAATTTGCTGAATGCATGGCGTGGTGTAAGAAAATACTTCGATGCGGGGACAGCAATGAGGCACCAGGGCTCTTTTTTTTCTGCTTTGAAGCACCCGCGACAAGTGAGGTCCTTCAGAGAGCCAGAAAGGCGGATAACAATTGACTATGCTCCCACTGAGCAGGTCTGGTGGGGGAGTGGCAGTGGTGAAGCCCATCTATATTTCCTATGCACTGAGGGTTTATGCCACTCAATCTAAGGATTGCAATGTCGAGTAGGGAACTTGTTGGTTTTCTTCAGTGCCAGTGTACAACACCATGCGACAAGGCACCTTGCCGACGCTTTCGCCTGAAGGAGAGAGACAGAAAGGCAAAGGAAAGGCTTATATGCTACCCTACACGGGGAGGGGGAAGGGGAGAAAAAGAATAGAGAAAAATGTCAAGGGCATGCGGCACCTGCTGACAATTCGTCTTTGAAAAGTCTGCCGTGCGGAGAACTGTCAATGCGTCAAGATAGCAGCTCTTTGACTCAATAGCGTGAGTCATAAGGCTGACGAGTAGAAATAGCCGATCTTGGACTTACGCCTAGTAGCTCGAAAAGAACAGAAACGTTTCTGAAAAGGATAAGTTTATAAGAAAGTGCGGTGACATCGGTGTGCATAAAACACGTTTACATGAGTGCGAAACATGCGCTTCGCATTCATGTAAGCAATGGAAGGCGCATTGCACTAATGCGTAGGAAATGGGCAGTTTTGCGAGTGGCGGTCGATTCACGGGCCGTAAATCACGATGAAGGGAATGGTGGCCCCCCGTTGTGCGAACTTCGTGCGTCCCTCTTTCGCTATAAAGAATTAATATTAGCTCAAGAAACAAAAACACCCGAGAAAGAAGTGGGACGAAGCAGAAATGTCGGGAGCTGAGATATTCCGGCCTCCTGCCACTCCTTTATCAAGTCTTTGTTATTTTGCTCGCGCTAATATGTACCTATTTATATAGTGGTTGATGATGCAGAAAATTGTGCGAATTTCTGTTTCCCATGCTTGAGGCACGACTAAGCTAATCAGTTATTTTTTTTAAATTCTTTTACATAAACCAACTCGCCCAGCTACAAGTCGCTGTAATCCGATACTCGCTCACTGTAATCCGATACCACATGGTAGCTGCGGCGTACAGAAGACAAGAGGTCCTGCAAACGGCGTCGCATCACCTTTCCGAAACGCGCTTGCAAAGTCGATGGGCTACTCTGGCATTCGTGTAAAATTGACTACAGCCTGACAGCTCGAGGCAACTGCCAGTCAGTCGCCTGCCAGCTGGGGCGACTAACTTCATTCAACAAGAGGCCGGCACGCCGTCTCCACGGTTGTTGGGAGTGGGGTCCAGTTCGTCTTTCCTCGACAAGAAAGCACGTTTGCGTATAGCCGGGCGTCGACAGTTTGCCGTAAGGCGGCACGGCACGCACAGCGTTTATACAAATGCGACAACTGGCGCATCACGACCATGTAAACGGGGGTAATGCGCTAGAAAGACGTATCGCACAAATGCGCCAGGCAGGTCTGGATTTCGAGGGGTAAGTCGACCCAGAGTACTTTTAACGACAAAGGAAGGCCGACCGCTCGTCGTGTTCGCCTTGTGTGCACTTCTCGCACACTACAAGACAGCTGCGAGGACAGAAAGCAAGAGCTTCTCGGGACTAAAGTCCGCTAAATTTTTCTCTTTTACCTAAGTAACGACAACTGCCTCCTCTCCCGACCCTCTCTCACACACAGCCGGTGTCTGCCGCCATGACGTGCTTCCTATGCGTTGTAGTTGTATGAGCTTTTTTGTGTGTGTGATGTTTAGGTGTCTTCGTGGCTGTAACCAAGTGCTGCCGACGCTCGTTTCGTACTAAATAAATTGTCACAACAACGTGTATTGACTCAATCTTGCTTACTGCATGACAGCCCTTCATTGCATAGCATATACACAACACTAAGACTCGTTGCTTGAAGATATGTTAGCCGACATAGTTATTTGAATTGACCAATCATGCATCCAAAAGCCTTATCCAGATCGACAAGACCTTTCTCCTTTGCAACTATTGTATTTGTGTACTCATGTTTTTGCCTTGCATGCGCTTTAAGAACTCGAAATGGGTACAACATAGAAGTAATACAAGCAGCGGCTGTGTTGAAAGATGCATGGGAGATGCACTGTACCATAAGTCTTCCCCTCCCTTGTTGCACTCCTGGGAGCTTTGTGTGAATCCGCCCCAGTTTTTATCATGAGATTTTTATGGAGCTTGAGGTAACGGCCTCGAATCTACGAGCTTGCAGTCAATAACTGATTTGGGCGAAACGATCACTCTTCATGTTATTGCCACGACCTTTACAGCAAAAAAAATGATGTTGAAATAGTGTACGTGAATAGACAAGTCGTTCCTTGGACAAGGGAATAAGGCACCTGGGCCATGCAGGCCACGCATGTGCGAGTGTCGCTCATATGACACACAAAAGGTAATTGCTTCATTTTCGTCATAAAAATAGTTTGTCGACTAGTCCGATGCTTTGCGTACGGCAACGTGATAAATAAATGCTGCATCAACCAAAACATGAATTCATACTAGCCTGCTGAAGTTTCAATTCTAATGAAATAAATTACGCTACGTATAGTGAGGAAGACTAATGATTATGCAGTCGGTACGTGTTGGGCACCGTGAGTCACAGCGGCCGCACTTCTTAGCACGCGATTTGCCTAACTACTCGTTTTTTTGTTTTGTTTTTTGAAAATTCGGAAGCTTAGGTCATACTGGGAAGGAAGTATACATAATCAAATATATTTTGCCTTCTCCTGTCCCACCGAATTGCATCATGCTCCAGCAACCCCAATTATTTGTAGAACGAACTGTTCCGTTAAACCTCGCATGAATACTCATAGTCCAAGTTTTGATCTCCGTTGTATACATTGTTGTGACCTCCGCGATAGAGTTTTTCACTCAACCCCGCATTCCGGCACTGTATGGAACGTAAAGCAGCGGGCCAAGCAAGCTACGCAGCCTACATGAGGGATCTCTTGAAAAGCAGCAACCATAGGGGTCAGGGGCTAGTGAGCATGGAGAGAGATGGAGGTGTCGTTTAAGGGGAGAAAAAAAAGCCCCTGCTCAGTGCCTCATTTCTTCGAACCGTGTCAGCGCGATTTGCACCCCCTCGTCATGCAGTGTGGCGCGCCGGCACACGTGTGGCAGTTCACCTCCGAATTGTTGGCCTTGATGATGATGTGATGGCGGCCGGCCCCTTTGCAACGGGGGAACACACTCAGTGTCCTGGCCTCAAAAAGAAAAGTGGGAAAAGAAAAACAAAAAGCACCGAGAAAAAAAGAAAGGACAAAGAAAAGGATCCACACTCTTGAACGACACAGGCAAGAGACGCGCACACAGTGGTCTAGGTCCTAAGTCCGCCGTATAGTTGCCCACCACTCAGTAAGCCGCCTTTTCGTGGCTGCGACCGCGTACCGTCCCCCCCCATTGTCGCTGCTTCCATCTTCATCAAGCATTTGAAACCCGAGCGCCTGTGGGAGGGTTGCACCCTCCACCTGAGAAGTTGGGAGACTCCTGCAGTGAAGGACGAGATGCTCCTGTGTCTCACTCGCTACGCCGCAAACTCTGCACAGGTTGCTGATCACAGTGGCATCAAACTTTCTGCGGTACTCCAGAGTGCGAAGAGCCCCAGCTCTCGCCTCGAACAGGAGGCTGCTGCCAATGCTATTGTCATAGAGGCGCGACCCACAGATGCTGTCCTGGTGTTTCCTGTAGCACTCGAGAGTGGACTTCGCCTCCATAGCTTCTCGCCATCGGGTTTCTTCTGCTTCTCTGACTCGCATGCGGACCTCGACCGTCCACTTGGCTGCTGTTTCAATAGGACTGGCTTCTGCAAAGAAGCCATACTTCTTCTCCAGCTGGTAGAGTCGTCGTGTCCAGTCAGTCCTCATGCATGTTGCCGAAAGGTACTCGAACACGCGGCGCGCCCATCGAGTGCGTCGCATGAGCGTGAGACGACCCCGATAGGCAATCTTGCTGGCGGCTTCCCGAGCTTCAAAGCTGGACCATCCGACGTCTCCCTGAATCGCCTCGTTGGCCACTCGATAATGGCAACCGAGCGCTGCACGGCCGACCTCTCTCTGCTGACGCTCCAACCACTCCCGTGTCGTTGGCGATATGCACACTACCGCGTTTCCAAACGTCAGGCCCGGCACGTGAACCATCTTCCACAGGTCCCGGATCATCTGAAATCGGTTGCAACCCCATAGGCATCGGCGACGAAGGATTCGTTGAGCCTGCAACGCAGTCTGTCGAATCACAGTCTCGTGTAGACTATATTTTGCTGCATCCACACACAGGGTGACACCCAGGTATTTGTATTCGTTGCGTGTGGCCAGCAGTTCTCCTCCTAAAGTCAACGCTGCTGCATCAGTACTCCCTCCAGTTAGACGGACAACCGCCGATTTCTTAGTGTTGAATCGAAGTCCAAGACTCGCGATTTCCGTCTGGCAGATGTCAAGGAGGGATTGCAACTCCTGGTTACTCTCTGCCATAACCACCAGATCATCTGCAAATGCCAAACCAGGCAGGTGGAAGTTCTCTTCAGCACTAGTTGTGCTGAAACGCATGCTGAATCCGAGGTTGGAGTTCAACAAGGCCCGCTCTATTCTGGATGCGTATAGAATGTACAGCAATGGTGACAGTGGGCATCCCTGCCTCAGACCCTTATTTACATGAATTGGGCCAGTAGTTATGGCACCCAACTGCACACTCACTACATTGTCACTGTACAACCGTTGTATAGTGGAGATTAGCAGCCGGGGCAGCCCAAGGTCAGACAGGCATGCAAAGAGAGGACCGTGCGGCACGCTATCGTACGCTTTTTCAACATCGAGGAAGCAGCACAACAGCGTTCTCCCTTCCCTGCGAGCTATTTCTGCACACTGTGTGACGACGAACAGATTGTCATCCAGTCCTGACTTGGTGGCGCCGTCTGGTGTTTCTTCCAGAACTACTCGCAATATGGCGACAGTAGAACCGCCACCTTAAGGAAAATATTTATTTTCTTCTAAAGTGTCGAGCAAGCTGTTTTCAACGATGAGGACGAATTCTAAGCGACGTGTTCTCGTGCAGTTCGAGCTTGTTCATCGAGCTCGTTCACTCATGCAGCAGCCGTTGCAGTCGGATTCTCGTTCAGTGGCGTTAGACTTGACCAATACAAGCTTGAGTTGTCATCGCAATGTCCATAGGATCTGCATCCCTTCACTATTGTCCAAAGGTGGGCGCGACGCCGTTGTCAAAGCCACCGCCACGACGGTCGGGAGCCGAGAACGTTCGAAACGCCAGCCTCGTGTGTTGGCTCCCGCTCATTTGCTGCATTCAACCGTCCAAAGCCAGCAAAGACTTCTCTGTACTCCAGTGAGAGGATGCTAGTGGCTGTGGTCCACCATCACCGATGCAAGGTTGCCCTTCGCTCAAGGTGAAAGGAAAAACATTCCAAGCACTAAAGCTCTGCGGGTGAGCAAACAGTACTCTCTATCTAAAGTGCGCTGGTGTTCATTGTGCGCAACCTGCAGAACACATCCATGGCCACGAAGGGCGTTGAGTCTTGCGACTACAGAAAGTGGTCCAGCTTCACTCTTCGGATCTCGCCAGATTGTCAGTGCCTGCAACTCCTGCAGCTCTTGCAGCTGGTCTCATAGCAGGCTAGAGCAGGCGACACCCTTCGCTTTCTGGGACCTGCCACCTGACCAGCTTGGCCATCCATACTTGTATCTTCCTTAACCAATCAAGGTGAATTTCAAGAATTTTTCCTATAAGGGGAATGGGAACATAAACGAATTGTGCTGCGTGTGCTCTTCTCTGGGATATATTTTTTATTTCTCCATATGCGCAACTCGCACACTCTTACATTCTATTCTGTCGCTGTCCTCACTGTTGTAAGGCCCACCATCCCTTGCATATCAGCAGGTTTCGTGCACTAGTTAGGTTATTTTACTGTCCGATAGAAAGCCCACTATAGTCGTCGCGGCAGCGAAATGAAGTTTCGTTGTTTCTTCAACTACTTGTCGTGTATAATTGTTGTTCGAACTATAAACTTGCAAGTGAATTTAGCTGATCGAATGGCATGTTTGTCTCATTACTTTGAAACCGCAAAACCTATTGAAACTTTTGCAACTCGGTCATAAAATTATATAGATTAGGATTAGGTTGTTGTAGGTAGTCGGCGTATCCAGTTTCAATGGTCACTTCTTCGTTCTCCACTGTAACTGACCATGAAGAACTGCACGTTATCATCACTTAGTTCTTCAGCAAATATTTCCCATGGTGCACAGTTAACGCGATAGCCTTAAAAATCATGGTTTGCAGAAATTCCGGCGTCAATGTCGGAGGTGGCATCGTAAGTGGTGAGCAAAATCTCGTCTTACGCGTGAGGAAAAATTGAGAACGAGGCATAAAAAATAAAGAATGAAGAAATCCTGGGTATGAGTGGGGATCAAACAAGGATCGTCTGCCTGAGAAGTGGGTGTTCTACCAGAGCACCACCTTTTGTGGCGTACTCTCAGTGCTGGTTCGCTTCTGGGCGGACTTAAAGCCCCGGCGTAAACTTGACGCATGTTATATGGTTTGCATGTAGTAAAATGTTGCGAGTACCCCTTTCCGAGAGTATTCTTGCGTGGCAGGCCCGAGCGTGGCATGATGAAGTACTTCGTGGAAGTGGAGTGTTTTTGTGAAACCGAACAGAGCACCAGTACGTGCCGTAATGAAAATCATTCAGCCCCTGCATCATCTTATTCGAACTCACCCAGCAGGGACTTACGAGTTCTACTCGCCGTAAGGCCTTTTTTTTTCTTTGCCAGATTTCTTGATCCACGGGCCTATCGGCAGTTCTTTGCTCGTATATAGTGTTAGTGTGGCAATGCACGATTTCGAGAGCTTGCTCCGTAGCTATTCCGTGCAACGCCAGCCTAGTGCTTGACGTACTTCACGTCGGTAAGAAGGCACCACGGTATTGTATACGTGATTGTGCACGTAAAGTATG
The DNA here is from genome assembly GCA_013436015.1 of Rhipicephalus annulatus. Lineage (NCBI taxonomy): Eukaryota > Metazoa > Arthropoda > Arachnida > Ixodida > Ixodidae > Rhipicephalus > Rhipicephalus annulatus. The sequence goes on from WOVY01015173.1 coordinate 50,590, forward strand.
TAATTCCAGTGCGCACACACCTAACACGCCGCGAGCACAAACCATACAATGCATACACATTTAGTTCGATAACTAGAAATGTTCATTATTGTCCTTCCGTATGAACGACACAACTTTTACAAACGCGACAGAAAGCCTACAACACTAAAAATGAAAGTTCGCATGTGTTCTAGCTCAGTTGACGCAATGAGTAAGAACCAAAGGAGCGTACAGCAGAGAGCTCTGCATGCAAATACAATGTAATATTGATCAACAGTGCAGCGAATATACGTGAAAAGTGCCCTCAGATACATCCGATGGTGCACGCGATTCGCACCGAGTATTCACTACAGCTGGGTATCACACAGCTTTCCTAAAAAAAACACGTAAAAGAAGCAGCGCCATCAGCAGAGAATAGCTACCACTCCGCCGCCGCTGCTTCCAAGGCCGCTTCGGCGGCTGCTCGCCAGAAATCGTGAAGTGTTTATCTACTTTTCCACTAGGAGGTAGTGCGGGTGTTTGCGATGCGTATGGATAAGCAATGGGACCGAGTATCTGAGGGAACACGAAATATACGTGACGACTAAAGGTAACATGAATGCAGCAGTCATGAAAAATAGGGCACTGTGGAATTACAATAGGTATGATGTTGTGAGAGGAATATGGAAAGGGGTCATGGTTCCTGGGCTGACGTTCGGCAATGCGGTCTTGTGCATGAGATCAGAAGTTCAAGCAAGATTAGAAATTAAGCAACGTGGAATAGGTAGGCTTGCTTTAGGAGCTCACTGGAATACCCAAATCAGGGAGTACAAGGTGATATGGGATGGACATCATTTGAGGGCAGGGAAGCTAGCAGCAAGATAAAATTTGAAAAGCGGTTGAGAGAAATGGGGGAAGAGCGTTAGGCTAGGAAGGTTTTCAGCTACTTGTACATGAAGAATGTCGATACAAAATAGAGGAAGCGAACCAGGAAGTTGACTGGTAAATACTTAAAAAACAGCAGGTGGCCAAACCAAAAAGAACTATCGGTTAGGAAGAAAGTGAAGGACACGGAGACTGACATGTGGAGAATGGGCATGATTAAGAAGTCCGCACTAGAGATCTATCGAACTTTTAAGCAGGAAATTGCCAAGGAAAGGATCTATGATAATACTCGGCGTAGTTCTCTACTGTTTGAGGCCAGGACGGGAGTACTGCGAACCAAGACATATCGGGCCAAATACGAAGGGGTAGACAAAGTATGCAGTGCGTGTGGAGAGGAAGAAGAAACTGCCGAACACTTGATAATGTTCTGTAAAGGGCTTCACTCTATAGTTCAGGATGATGGCGCAGAGTTTTTCAAAGCACTGGGGTTTAGGGACCGGGAGGGCAAAATAAACTTTAAGCGGGTAGACTTAACTAGAAGGAGGTTATCTGATTGGTGGCTAAAGTCAAGGCACGAGTGAAAATTAAACTCTCCACTGCAAAGTACGAATCCTAAAACTCACTTTTTAAGAAAAAAACATAAATATAGTTTTTGATTCATTAGGTATTACGGCTTGGTGGCGCTGGCCACCGCCCGATCTAAAGGGTACATTCATATACATCCATCCATCTATCCATGCAGCGGCTTCGCAATTATGACGTCATGGCCTCTCCTACATTTTTTCTTCCTTCATGCTCTAGCGCGAGCCGCTGCCGCCTTGTCCATCCTCCGTCACTGAGCTTCTGAATGCGCATGTGCGCCGCCAAAACGGCACTTTTATTCTACTAGAGAGCGAGTCCTGGCGTACGGCGCCACCGAAGAACACGTGATCGTAGTCACCTGATATATTCTCTTTCCTTCCTTTCGTTTCACGTCAATCCTTATTTTCTACAAGGAATGCGCTGTAGTGTTGTATCGTTTTCTGTTTTCAGCGTACAATAAAAGTACCGCCCTCTATGGCCGATTAAAGACCGATCGAGAGGCAATTACGCCTAATGGGGACGCACAAGTCACGCCTTAAAGAGCTGCGCGCCAAAATAATAAACAGACTCGATGACGATCCACCGCGCCGCGGTAGCCTAGTGGCTAATATACTCCGCTGCTGACCAGCAGTTGGTGGTATTGAATCCCGGCTGAGGCGGCAGCATTTTTGATGGAGACGAAAATGCTGTAGGCCTGTGGGCTCAGATTTGGGTACGCGTTAAAGAACCCCGGATGGTCGAAATTTCTCGATTCCACCACTACGGCGTCTCTGATAGTCAAATGGTGGTTTCGGGACGTTAAACCCCACATATTAAAGATGACAAACCCCTATTTTCGCAATCCTGGACGCTTGGAATCACTAGCTCTCTTAAATTTATCTTTTTTAGGGTCGAAGCTCCGTACGGCGTGGCTTGTGCGTCCCTCGTTGTAGTTGTGCGTAACCACTGGTGGCACATACCCAACAGGGGATAGACGGGATGTGCCACAGTGCAAGGAGATGGACGATCGCGCGACTACGATCACCATGGAATGATGCGAGATGGCGGTACATATAGCTTTCACTAGATGGCCCGACACATGGATGGACAGACAAACGAGCAGACGGATAGATGGATAGACGCGCGGACGGACGGACGGATGGACGGCAAGATGCGTGGATGAACGCAGGGACGCACGAATGGATTGTTGCATAGATGGTCGGGTGGATGCACTTATAAACGCATGAACAGACGTACGAACGCACGGATGGATGGACGCACGGATGGACGGAATGAAGAACGAATGGACAGACGGAAGCGCAGACGGACTGATGGATGCTTCGCCCTACTCAACATTATTCACTCCTTGTATATGCTGTGATTTTTTATCTACAATATTTTCCAGACGTAGACCCTAAGACTGGTGACGCACACTCGCCTAGAAAAACAGGTACAAATTATAGGAAAGGACGGATTCTATCTCTCCACGATTCTGAGCGTTTTCGTTGTCGTCTGTCGATGACGTAGGTGCCCTTACACTTTACAATAAAAAAGTGAGGAAAAACGCCAGATTGGCCAGAAAAGTTGGTTCACACACGTCAAAACATATTTACTTTTTCTGCTCATATCACTTTCCGCCACCGCTTTCTTCACTACAAGAATAGATTCCAGTTGGCCAGTTTTCTGAGCAGTTTTATCGTTCCAAGTTCTAGCTTTACGAGCAAAACAAAGAAATTGTTCTGAACATTTTAAATTGTTGTTTCCGCAGACATACACCAGCATAAAATACATGAAATGGAATGAAAAAACAATATTTATGGATTGAAAAAACTTTATTTCATAAAATACATCAGCAGATGAAATTCCAGTGGCGGGGGCACTCTGACTGGCAGTGAGTGTTTGAGTGTTCTTTCTCATAATTCCAGTTTGCTCCGCAATCTTAATCTAGCGCCTGTCCTGTGTTTCTTTCTTAATCTTTTTTGATGTCTCGTATGCGCTTTATCAACCAAGATGAACACATACCAACATGCTCAAGCTTCCATTCTAATGAAATTTCAATTCAGACCAGGCTTTCGAGGAATGCGTTTTAGTAAAGGCTTCGAATTTTTCGTGCAGTCGGGGTAGTTTGTGAATACGTTGATAGCAACCACCGCCGATTCCTTGGCGGTAATTTCAAATTTGCTGCCAGATGTTTAGATCACATGGTGTATGTGCGAGCGCAGCCAAATCACAGCATGCCATGAAGGATTAACTTATGTATAAATATGTTTGCGAGGCGCTTACCAATGACGCTGAACAAAGAAATCTTCATTTTGACGTGCAAATCTTTAAATATCAACGGGCGTTCGTCTACGAATGAACCTTGTAAAACACGCTGAAATCTGGAAACGATTCTCCTTCAATTAACAGGCATACGTACTTACGTTCAAATAGCCAAGTTCTCCCTGTCATATCGAAGATGTGTTAGCCAGGCCGTAGGGGACGAATGAGGATTCCTTTGGACCACAGCACGTGGTGCGTTAACCGCAACAGCACGAGCGTGCTTGCATTCTCTCTTTCTCTCCGTCCACATTACAACGAGACTACCACAGTAAGGAATCGAACCCAATTCGCCACTCTTCGCACCAGACAATTATCGTTACATATGGTTACCACAGTTATCCATTAGTTGTACAGTGCTGTGCGTCGCTGAATGTATACATACGATTTCTTAAATAAATTATGATATGACGCGATAAAACTAGAGAAAAAAAGGGGAAAATTACTCTATAGAACTATTTTATTAGAACAGCTGAAGCGCCTCATCCATGTGGCCTAATGGAGAAGGTGTCTGATTCCCGATCAGAAGATTGCAGGTTCAAGTGTTGCCCCGGGCAAAATTGCTTATTTGCTCCATTGCATCGCGTTTCGCTAGCTTTTTTTAGATGCTCACAAGCCTGTTATTTTTGCGGCAAGAAATACATTGAAAATATTACCCTATTCATTTACACGTGCCAGAAATAATGTTTTATTTTTAGGCAAATATTGATCACAGTTCTTAGCATGCGCTGCTGTTCAATACTCCCGATACGAGCTCTTGCACACAACTTTTCTAGTCTCAAGCACGCAACACTTCAGCTGTAGCAACCTTATATAGGAATGCACTACATGTATCTGTTTCTCGTCATACGTCTGAAATAACGACACTTTTTGAGGTGATGTTGCGAAGATGAAGAAACTATAAATGAGGAAAAAAATTAGCCGATCCATGTACAGTGGGAATCGGTGATATGCGAAGCAAGAATGAAGAAGGTTAATATATCAGTTTAAAATCAGCACCACGTTACAAGGCGGCCTCAAATCATGCCGTACATGACTTCCATGTCATGATTATCATGCTTGCGCCCGGAATTTATGTTAGTCCTTTGTGCACGTCACGAAATACTGAATTTGGTGTATCTGGAGCTTGAGATACTGGTGCCAGCACGCTATGAGCGTTGCTTTTAGTCATGTTTTACATGGCACGCATAGTATGATTATCATGTTTGGACTTGCCATTTGCCTTGATCTATATATGTCCCGTCATACCAAATTTGGTATATTTGAAGCTAACGACACGACTGCAAGCGCGCCATGAGCATGGCGTCTGGTCATGACTTGGTGACATGCATATCATAATTTCCAAGTTAGGGTCTGTCACTAATATTCGCCATGCAGTCAGGTCATGCCATAGTTGTTTTGCAATATGTCATGTGAACAAAATCACCACAAAAGCAGTAAGACTATAAAATGTATATCATTGCTTTCATGACACACATGATGATTTTCATGGTAGGTCTATAGTCACTTATGCTCTTCATACAATCAGGTTATGCCAAACGAATTTAGCTCGTGATCGCATCATCAAAATTCCCAGGAGAGCTGAAGGTCATAGGCGGCTAGATAGATAGAGATAGAGATATAGATAGATATAGATATAGATAGATATATATAGATATAGATAGATAGAGATAGATATACAGAGATAGAGATATAGATATAGGTATAGATAGAGATATAGATACTCTCAAAGTCGCCGAAGTTGGCTAAGAAATGCTTCGCATTTAAAAAGGGAGAGAAAGAAGTGATGTATGTGGTCAGAGTTCGTTTATTTCTATATTCTGGGGCCACATTCACAAAACTCACTTACGCAAACATTTTTTCGCAAGAGAAATTTTGTTGCGTAAGTGAATTCACGAAACGAAACAAAAAAAAACGTCGTAAGAGGCCAGCGTTGTCGCATCGGCCGCTGCAATAAAGCACGCTGTAACTGCCCGGGAACATGTCATCGATGATGATGCAGTTGCTTTACTTGCTTACGTCACCGAAAAGTGCTCATAAGTGGATTAGCGAAGCAAAGTTTTGCGTAAAAACAGCGTGCCTAAGAGAAAATATAGAGAGTGGTCTGCACCACTCTTAGGAACACTGTGGCTACTTACAACCTGCCACCACGGTGGTATACTTTGGTGCCCTGGCTGGTTATGAGTTAATTCACGCCCATGAAGGGCTACCTGATGACTGCTGGTGCGTTTTTATTTCTTTCAGCGCTTTGAGTTTCGTGTGTTGTTTCCCTTGTACGCAGTGGATGGTATTGACAAACGCCGTTGTACACTAAGTTTCGAAGTCGCAGTAATTGAAAAATCCTATTGGGCGTCAATGGCGTAAAATTATGCATGTAAAGATTTGTGGTTGGATGAAAACCAATGTGCTACGTGATTGGTCGATGCATTCGAACGTGGCACGGCATAGAATCAGCCTTATTTGTTACGTTATTGTGTTGCGCCCCATCTCATCCAATTAAATGTACGACTCGAGATCCTTCCTTTATTGGTTGAAATTACCACCAAAGAGGCTAATGGGAGCACATTCCTTGCACGCTATGGGAAATAAAATTGAGAAGAACTTTTTAGCTAGTGGTTCATAAATCTTGTGCTCTAGTGTACTTTGATTAGCTCTAACTGTCCAATGGGTGCGATCTTTGAAATAAAGCTGTCGATACACTTTGGGACGATCTGGAACGGCCCGTACTTTGTAAACCGAAGCGTATAAAGGGTGTGCGTGATTACGTATGGAACTACAAACAAATCAAGCATTTTCACCTTTACTGTTCAGAAACCAATATGAACCGTGATAATATGCCAATCGAGATAAAATGACCCCAGTAACTTTAAATGATGCCGGAAATATGCAAACCCTCGCAATTCTGGAGCAAACCTTAGCTAAATTTGTCCCTGTGACAATTACCAGCCGTTTAACTTGGCGCACGAACACCATTCAAAGGTCGAGCGAGCCACTGACATGTATTTTGTGCGATGCAGGGACCACTTCACTTGGGAATAATTGCGTTGCGAAGGCGAATCCCCCGTTGCATGCTCTGATCGAAGCAGATGACAAGCGCGAACAGACGACGGCTTGACCGACATGCACAGCTTGTGATTGGTTGTGAAGTAATACCCTCAACATCAGCTCACTTCGTTACGTTGCCAAAAGAATTCTCTCATCTGGCACGCCTGTCGTGTTCGTCAAATCACCCCCTCGCATATAAGAGCAAATTTTGTTACGCCGTTGAAATGCGCAAGTACTTTCTAAGAGCTCTCTTACGTGCTGCGCAGTTGTCGAAAACAACATGGCGGCGTAAACAGCATATCGGTCGGTGCGAATGTCAGCAAACGCTTCTCGCATGAGTTACTTCAGCGTTCGACCGGAGACGTTGTGATTACGGCAGCTCTTTCGGTGAATGTAAGCAGTGTGGAAAGCTTGATTGATTGATTTGTGGGGTTTAACGTCCCAAAACCACCATTTGATTTTGAGAGACGCCGTAGTGGAGGGCTCCGGAAATTTTGACCACCTGGGGTTCTTTAACGTGCACCCAAATCTGAGCACACGGGCCTACAACATTTCCGCCTCCATCGAAAATGCAGCCGCCGCAGCCGGGATATGAACCCGCGACCTGCGGGTCAGTAGCAGAGTACCTTAGCCACTAGACCACCAGGGCGGGGCCTTCAATAACACCCTTCTGCAGTATTTCCTGAACCTGGTCGGCAATAACTTTTCGTTCTGAGACACTCGGTAAGGCTTTTGTCGGATCAGACTGGCAGTGCTGGTGTCAATCCTATGGTGAACGCGAGAACATGGTAAAGGTAGTGGCTTCTCCTCTTGGCAAAAGTCAAAAACAGAAGCATGTCGCCTCAACAGATGGCATAACGTCTGCTGCTCGTGTGACCGCAAAGTGGCACTAATCATGCCTAGGATCTGCGACTCGTAAGAGCAACTGCGCTTGCCAGAGACTGTACTTTTCTCGCTTTCATCGTTGTTAACGACCGCTACAGAACCTTCAGTGGAATCATCGAAGACACCAAGCTTTATTCCTCGAGGGAGTACAACCGGCATTGGCGAACAGTTCAGTGCCCACAAAAAGGTTGCTCCTTCATCAACAGATACCAAACAACGAGGGACGAGTATGCCTTTTTTAGCACATTGAACGATGGCAGGTTCAAGGATGGCGTCAAAAGATTCTGGGGCGAACACCGCAACTTCTGGGGCGAACACCGCAACTGACCTCATTGACCACAGCGGCACTGTCAGCTCATCGGAAACAATCAGAGCATCCTTCGCGGCCTCCGGCGCCTCATCGACGAGGGCAGGAACAATGTCACCGCTGACGGAAAGTTCACCGCTTCTACAGTCGACGAAAGCGCCACATGCTTGGAGAAAGTCAAGACCGAGAGTCACGTCGTGGGTACAATGTTGCAGCACAAGAAACTCTGTTGGGAACACCTTTCCTGCCAATAAGACATTGACTGCACAAACTCTGACAGGATGAAGTACTTCCCCACCAACACCACGAAACCTTGTTGATTCGCCCCAAGAAAACATAACTTTGCGGCCAATGCGACCTTTGAAAAAAAAAGACTCATAACTGATATTGTAGCACCAGTGTCCACCAAAGCACTTGTACAAAAGCCATCTACTTCCACACGTATCTTGTTCTTGGACATTATAACTGGCGGAGGCATCTGAGGCAAATCCTGTTGTGTGACCTCACCTCCATCGGTTGCGCTGGCTAGTTTCCCGGTGGCGGCGGTGATGAGAGGCGTCGTCCCGGCGAAGGGGAACGATGCAGTCGGCCAGATGGAGGCGTCAAACTACAGTCAGAAGCGGGAGAACGGCCACGGTGATTTCCCCACCGTGAGGTACTCCTGAAATAGACGAGCCAATGACCGTTGTTGTGACCAGTGCCCGCTGGCGGAAACTGATGGGGAACGATATCGGGATGTCGGCTCTCTCTGTCGACGACAGAATTGGTTGGTTTTGGTTGGTTTGCTTTTATTCAAGGCAAAATTGAACAACCCTGCCTTGGGGGACATGACTAAAGGCTAAGTAAAAGCCTGACTTGGTCGTGCCACCCTGGCAGCAAAGCAGAAACATACCGCAAGTACAGTACTCAGAAACTTACAACATCACGTGTTATCTTATACGGGTACCATAGTCAAACAGGAACTGCCAGAAGTGTGAATAAAAGAATAGAAATATGAACAGTCCTTATTCGAGTGGTGGCACATACAAATAAATGCACGTTTTCTATCAAATAAATTTACAAGAAACATCTTGACTAGAAAATAGAGTTCCTCTACAAGACAAATTAGAGTATAATAAACAACAGGCAAGGGAAAATAATGAACAAGGTGCAACGAATAAAAAAACAGCAATAACTACAAATTTCAACAATCAAGAAAAGCATCGCTTTCATCCACTAGGAACTCTTTCGTTAATTTTTTAAATGATCTAGCTGAAATTACGTCTTCCAGTAAATGTAATATAGTTGGGTGTTTGTTTAGAATGTTGGGAATTTGTGACGCTAATCGTTGGTCACCGTAGTTCGTGCGTGATCTATACTTGTATATTAGGCTCTTTCTCAGCTCGTACGGTGTTTGTTTCACATAATATGTGTCCAAGAATAATGATGTATTTAGTTTATACTGGTGTAATATCTCTAGACATAGCTTATGTCCGTATAACAGCTTTATAGGCAATACTTTGGACATTTTAAAATATGGTCGAGCACTTTCGCAAAGGGGAATGTTAGATAGAGCACGTATAGCACGCTTTTGTAATATCAACAGAGCATTAAGGTTTGTGGTGGTCGTTGTTAGCCACACCAAGGAGCAGTATGTTAGTCGTGAATGTACTAGTTCGTAGTAAATTTGCAGCTTGACACTTGATGGGACGTAGTATCTCAGTCTATTTAAAATGCCGATTCTCCTGGAAAAATCTTTTTTATCGCGTCAATGTTAGGAGACCAAGAAAGTTGTTCTTGGAATAGAACTCCTAGAAATTTTATTGTTGTTGTGCGCTGAATCTTGGTGCTCGGGAAGTGAATCGGAGTGCATGGTATGTGAGCTACTCCTTTAGGCTTGAAAAACATGTACTTTGTTTTAGCGATATTAAATTGAAGCTTATTTGCATTTAACCATGAATTTAGTTTCTCCGTCCAAACGTTAGCTTCTTTATATAGTTCACATACGTTTGAACCTGCGAAAAATACATTTGCGTCATCAGCATACAATATTATTTTCTTGTGTCCATCGATATTTTTGATATCATTAATGAACAGCAGAAACAGGATTGGTCCAAGAATCAATCCCTGGGGGACACCATACTTAATGTGTTCAACTTGAGAGTGTGTATTTATTACAACGGTATATTGTTTTCTAGACGAGAGATAACTTTGTATTATTAAGTTGTGGTACCCCGAATGCCATATTACGGTAGTTTGCGTAAAAGTAGATCGTGTTGTATACTGTAGAATACCTTTCTAAAATCCAGAAATATTCCTAGTGTAAATATTTTGTTCTCAATGTTGTCTAGAATGTATTCTTTGATGCTAAGTAGAGCCGACTCAGCAGACTTGTTTTTGCAAAATCCATACTGGTATTTTGCTATTATATAGTTTGCTTTAAGCCACTGTCGCACATTTGAGACACTGAAGATGTGACGTATCACCCCCAAGTTCGGTCGCCTACCGAATGTAACTACCGTGGCAAGTGTTGACAAATACACGCCACTTGATCTCGCGTCGACAATACGCCAGATCGTTCGAGAAGAGCTCACTCGACACGCTCGCCCGACGCCATACGAACCTACACCCGCGCCTCCCTCTCGCCCTCCTGTGTCAATTGCCGCAGCAGGCAACGATGATTGCAACTACAGGCTACCCTCACCACCGAGGTCACAGCGCAATAACCGAGCTAATGCCCGGCGACACCGCAACGGTAGCACACAGGGGCTTGGCGGTATGCATTGTACTCCTGGAAGGCATTGCGCTGACGTGGTGGTGGTACGGGTGCATCTTCGTTCGGGTCGTAATAGGTGTTGGCTGGCTGATGGGGGTAACTGAAGTGGTCTTCGTACCTCGGCAGCGGGACATGAAGTCTCTGTGTCGTCGTCCTGTTCTCGCGCTATAACTATCGTCATGCCATACCAACTAGCCCAAGCTGCCACACTTCTAACGTACAGGGTCGTTCGACGTCTCGGCTCACTTGGTTACGAGGTTGTCCCCGACAGCATTACGAACTCTCAACGACGCTGATCGCGACCTGAAGTCGTCCACGTCGCGCGCCTCAAGCCGTTTCATGCGCGTTAACAAACTTAAACAATTGTTTTTTGTATTAATATTGTATCGTAATTTATTCATGGTACTTTCTTGCATTATTGTTGTGCCTTAATCTTTAGGTAAAGCATCGGGACGATGCCTTTTTCAGAGGGGGCAATGCCACGTTCCATTTCCCAAGTTTTGTTATCGTCCCAAAACACTACACAATTCTCAGCGCAAACCGCGCCTGCAGTGTTTGAGAAGCTTCCAGACTGTAGGAGACCGTTTCGATAAGATCACGCCTACTCGGCGAACTGTACAGATTATTCTGGAACCTACGCCACCGCCAGCGATAACGCTAGAACATTCGACGGCAAGAGTATATATATCGACGCGCTTCGCCGCTTGTCAATAGTTGATCGACGGCCGACGCTAAGTTTGCCGCTATCAGTCCAAGACTGCTACTGTAACCGGATTTTGTGTTTACCGGGCACAGGTTCGCCCAAATAAACACTTAAATTCAAACACAAAGTCTCCTGTCTTCGGCCACGTCACGACCCCGTGACATCTGGTGGAGGTGCTGCTTCTTTGATGTTCCGGACGCCCCCTTCAAGCCGCGACCCCAGCCCAAGTGGCCTAGAAGACACGGACGCTAACCCTGAACAGTGAACGAGCCACTGGCAGAGGGGACAACAACCAGAGTATGGACCCCTTCCTGAAGCAGCCAGGCAGGCCCGGATCCCTACATCAACTACTGCAACCGTGATCGCCCCCGTGCAGCCTGCACCACTCCTGCTCCGACAACCCAAAGAGCCACGAACTTTCCGCGGTTCGCCACTGGAAGACCCGGAAAGCTGGATCGAAAGGTTCGACCACGTGGCCGCCTTTAATGACTGGACAGATGATGACAAGCTCCGGCATGTGTATTCCGCTATAAAAGATGCTGCTCGGACCTGGTTCGAGAATCAAGAGCGAAGCCTTACAACGTGGGACGTCTTTCGCGTCAGGTTTCTCACCACTTTTGCAAGTGTGGTGCACAAGGAGAAGGCCGCAGCTCTTCTCAAAACCCCCATGCAGATGCCAAACGAAAACCTGGCGCTATTCACGGAAGACATGATAAAACTTTTCCGACACGCTGACTCCGACATGTCCGAGGAGAAGAAGGTCCGTGTGCTCATGCGAGGAGTAAAGCAGGAACTCTTCGCTGGACTGATCAGAAACCCGCCAAAGACGGTCGCCGAATTCATTTCCGAAGCATCTACGATAGAGAAGACGCTCGAGATGCGCACGCGGCAATATAACCGTAACTTCTCGTCTACAAGCTACGCTGGCATTCAAGGGCTTGGAACCACTGACATTGCGTGAGACGATCCGAGCGATCGTGCAAGAAGAGCTGCGAAAATTACTTCCTTCAGCGCAGCCTCACGTGGAATCCATCGCGGACGTCGTACGCCAGGAGATCCAGCAATCACTGGGCGTTCATCAGTCTCAAGAGCCTCACAGCTGCAAGCCATGAGCTATGCTGCAGCCACCGCCACGCCCCTCCTCCACGCGCACGCCAAAACGCTGCCCCATCGCAATTTCGTCGCCAGACGCCACCGCCGCCACCACCCCCACTGATGTCCTACCATTCGCTAGCGGCCCAGTGCAGTGCGCCGAGGACGACTGACGTCTGGCGCTCCCCTGACCACCGCCCACTCTGCTACCACTGCGGCGAGGCCGGACACACATACCGCCGTTGCCAGTACCGACAGATGAGACTGCGTGGCTTCGCCGTCAATGCAACGCGTCCACAGCCAGGAGAACGACCACGTGGCATCGCCGACTACCTGACAGGAACTCAATGGACACCACGAAGTCCTTTCCGTTCGCCGTCGCCCAGCCACCACATGTCGCGGCACCACCGGCAGTACTCTCGCCCAACGCGGGGCCGGTCTCCTAGCCCAAATCCGGGAAACTAAGCACAGCAACCGATGGAGGTGCGGTTGCTGTGCGACGAACTACCGGAGATCCTCCTGCTCCTCCGACGACGACGCGACGGAGCTTTCCGAACACAACGCCAACCTGGCAAAGCCCTGACGGCGAAAGCTCAATTACCGAAGGTGGCCTGACGACGCAACATGGAAGCAGTGGAACAAGCTGACGGCGCCATGACCTGACGCCACGCCCTAACTGTCATATTTGCAAGATGTTTCAGCGCGCGAACAAAGGAAAAAAGACAGGGTAGGCAGAAAGAGCGCTGACTTCCAACTAACTTTATTTCACAGTGTGGAAAGAATATATACTGCTAAAAAGGATGATAACAGAGCATGAAGGTAAAATGCAAGCCTAATCTACACATCAGTAACAAAACACGTGTTACGGGTCCTCTATTGCCTCAAAGCCCAGCTAGGTAATCACGTTCAGCCTGTGATAAAGCAATCGATGATGTGCTTACCCAGTTATCTCCTAGCAAGTGTATTTTTTCGGCTTCGATAATTTCTCGGGTAAGCTGGTTCTTGTGCCTTGCCAATATTAAACAATGATCAAAGAGAGGGGTGCACCCACAATCTCGGCAATGAATGCCAAGATGCCCTTGTACCACATTGGGCCCATTGTTTTGGTGTTCTCGGAGGCGGTCATTTATGCACCTGCCGGTTTTCCCGACATAGATGCACCCACACGTCAGTGGAATCAAGTATACGACTCCCACTGCGCATGGGACGTAGCGTATCCTGTGCGCGACAGAGCACGAGGCAGAATTTGCACGAGGTGCATTGACCCGTTTGCAAAGCCCCTGCAATTTTTCCGGTGCAGAAAAAACCAGAAGAACGTGGGCGTCTCGAGCAATCTTTTTTAGCCTGTGTGAGACGTCGTGCACGTAAGGCAGTATGATTGATTGATTGATATGTGGGGTTTAACGTCACAAAACCACTATATGATTATGAGAGACGCCGTAGTAGAGGGCTCCGGAAATTTAGACCACCTGGGGTTTTTTAACGTGCACCCAAATTCGAGCACACGGGCCTACAACATTTCCGCCTCCATCGGATAAGGCAATATGACAGGCTGGCTCTTTCTGACACTGTTTCGCTTATCTGGTTTGTCACCTCGCTTCAAGACAGTGACCAGCTTTCCCGCCACAGAAACGAGAACATGCGCAGGGTAACCATCATTGGTAAGCCGCTCCACTTGTAGAGCAAAGCTGTGGTGTACCATGTGGGGGCAGGACTTCTTTAAGGCATTGACTAGGCAGAGGTTAGCAATGCCCTGCTTGACCAATTTAGAGTGAGCTGAGCTGAAAGGCAGAAGTGGCTTGCCGCTTCTTGGTTCCTACATCCAGCAAACAGGTCGGGATTCTAGCAAAAGCTTCAAATCTAGAAACTTCAGGTTGTTATCAGTGGGTGATTCAAGGGTTATAACTGGTGGTTTCAGGCACTCTCAGAAAACAGTCAACACGTCAGAAGAAATGGTCTGAAAATTTTGACCATCGCATTTCAACAACACTAAATAATCATCAACAAAACGGCAAACTTTAAAAACTACAGAGTCGTCAAGCTTGTTTGACAAGACACGATTATGATGTGCTAGAAATATGTCACTGAGAATGGGTGCCAAACAGGAACCAATACATATGCAATACATGCCACTCTGTGAAATATAGTTAGTTCGAAGTCAGCGCTCTTTCTGTCTACCCTGTCCTTTTTCCTTTGTTCGCGTGCTGAAACATCTTGCAAATATGACTACGTACCAACTAGCCCAAGCTTCCACTCTTGTGTGTTACAGCCCTAACTGTAAAGCGAGACGGCGAACTAGCGACCTCGACTTTCTTATCGACGGCCACTGTGTGGCCGCTCTCGTCGATACTGGAGCCGACTATTCCGTCATTAGTGGGTCGTTCGCCACGAAGTTCAAGAAAGTTAGGACAGCTTGGGAAGGCCCTGAAATCCGCACAGCCGGAAGTCATCTCGTAACGTCTACAGGAATCTGTACAGCGAGAGTCAACATTAACGGCCGTATTTAACCTACAGACTTCGTAGTCCTACAGCGTTGCTCGAGAGATGTCATCCTTGGTATGGACTTCTTATGCCTCCATGGGGCTGTGATAAACCTAAGAACAAAGTCGATAACGTTATCCACAGAAGAAGCATTACCGCCACGCACACCGTCAGGAAACCATCCCTTGAATGTGCTGGAAGAACAAGTCACCATTCCGCCTCGCTCCAGCGTCATTATTTCAGTCAGCGCTCCTAAATCACATAATTGGAAGGCGTTGTTGAAGGCAGTCAGCATCTGTTGGTCACCCAAAATATTTGCGTCGCAAGAGGAATTGCAGAACTGCGGGGAGGCAAAGCAACGGTTATGCTCACGAATTTCAGCAATGAGTACAAACATGTGAACAAAGAAACAACGGTTGCGTACATCGAAGAAATTGTGGACGCCACCAGTGCTTTCGCCCTCACCGATTCTGCGGAACCTGTTCAGAGGAACCGAGCCCCTCCCACAGCTTTCGACGTCAATCCCACACTTCTGAACCATAAGCAAGAACAGCTCAATGCCCTGCTCCTGCAATACGAAGACTGCTTTTCATCGTCATCAAACATTTAGCAGACCCTAATCACGAAACATCGCATCATAACCGAAGGAATTGCCAGAACACTCCGTCAGAGTTCGTAAAGGGGTTTCGACGCGAGAACGTGAGGCAATGAAGAGACAAGTTGATGATATGCTGCGGGATGACATCATCCAGCCGTCCAAGGGTCCATGGGCGTCCCCCGTGGTGTTTGTGAAGAAAAAGGATGGGACCCTACGTTTTTGCGTCGATTATCGCCGCCTGAACAAAACCACAAGAAAGGACGTGTATCCTCTTCCACAAATAGACAACGCACTTGATCGGCTCCATAACGCCAAGTACTTTTCATCAATAGACCTCAACACTGGCTGTTGAGAAATCGAAGTCGACGAAAGAGACCGAGAGAAGACGGCGTTTATGACACCAGACGGCCTCTTCGAGTTTAAGGTGGTGCCCTTTGGTCTTCGCTCAGCGCCTGCGACTTTTCAACGCGTTATGGATACAGTACTGGTAGAATTGAAGTGGCAGACGTGCCTTAATTTGTGTACTTGGACGACGTCGTCGTGTTTTTCTCGAATTTGACGAGCATCTTCGGCGCCTTGAAGCTGTACTTAAAGCCATCAAGATGTCCGGACTCGCACTGAAGCCAAAAAACTGCAGGTTTGCGTACGAGGAGCTCTTGTTTCTGGGGCACGTTATTAGGAAGTCTGGAGATCGTCCCGATCCATGGAAAACAGCCGCCATCGCCGACTTCCCACCCCGCACTGACAAGAAGGCGGTGCGCTGATTTCTGGGCCTGTGCGCCTATTATAGGCGGTTGAGGAAAAACTTCGCCCGCATCGCCAATCCTCTCACTAACCTTACCAAGGCCGACGTGGAGTTCAAGTGGGAAGCGCCGCAGGAACACGCTTTCTAGGAGCCTAAACATTGCCTCCAGACGCCTCCGTTACTTGCCCATTTCGACGAATTCACCGAGACAGAAATACACACTGACGCAAGCTGCGTAGGTCTTGGCGCCGTTCTTGTGCAGAGGGCTGACGGACTTGAAAGGGTTATTAGTTACGCCAGCTGATCGCTATCCAAAGCAGAAGCCAATTATTCCACAACAGAAAAGGAGTGCCTCGCCATCGCCTGGGCTACGTCGAAATTTAGCCCCTACCTCTACGACAGGCCCTTCAAAGTTGTGAGCGATCATTACGCCTTGTGTTGGCTAGCCACCTTTAAGGACCCTTCAGGTCGCCTCGCAAGATGGAGCCTGAGACTTCACGAATATGACATTACCGTCGTTTACAAGTCCGGCAAGAAATACTCCGACGCCGACTGTCTCTCTCGTGTGCCTGTCGACCAACCACCACCCGACGACCCGGATGACGACTACTTCTTGGGAACAATAACTACCGACGACTTCGCTGAACGACAGCGGGCCGACCCGGAACTCACGGTCCTAATAGAATACCTCGAAGGCAGGACTACCGAAGTCCTGAAGGTATTCAAGCGCGCACTTGCGTCGTTCTTCCTGCGAAACGGTCTTCTCCAAAAGAAAAACTTTTCACCGCTTCGAGCTAAGTACCTCCTTGTGGTGCCTTCAGCTCTGCGACCAGAACTCCTGCAGGCCCTGCACGACGATCCGACGGCAGGGCACCTCGGCGTTTCTCGCACGCTCGCGAGGATACAAGAAAGGTACTACTGGCCACGTCTTACCACCGACGTCACTCGTTATGTGAGAACATGCCGGGACTATCAGCGACGCAATACACCGCCGACAAGGACAGCGGGACTTCTGCAGCCAATTGATCCACCTTGCCGACCTTTCCAGCAGATTGGTATGGACCTACTGGGGCCGTTCCCGACGTCGGCTTTCGGAAACAAGTGGATCGTGGTAGCTACCGACTACCTCACCCGCTACGCCGAGACAAAAGCCCTGCCAAAAGGCAGTGCATCCGAGGTAGCTAAGTTCTTCGTCGAAAATATCGTCCTACGTCACGGCGCCCCGGAGGTCCTTATCACCGACAGAGGAACGGCGTTCCCTGCCGATTTAACTCAAGCGATCTTGGCATACAGCCAAACCACCACCGGACGACAGCGTACCACCCACAGACCAACGGCCTCACTGAGCGGCTTAACAAGACGATCGCCGACATGCTGTGAATGTA
Organism: Rhipicephalus annulatus; assembly: GCA_013436015.1. Lineage (NCBI taxonomy): Eukaryota > Metazoa > Arthropoda > Arachnida > Ixodida > Ixodidae > Rhipicephalus > Rhipicephalus annulatus. Next base: position 68,309 of record WOVY01015173.1, read on the forward strand.
CGTCGATGTCGAACACAAGACATGGGACGCCAATCTTCCGTGCGTGACCTTCGCATACAACACGGCGGTGCTGTAGACGACGCAGATATCTCCATACAAATTGGTCTACGGAAGGAGCCCGGCAACGACGCTCGATGCCATGTTACCCAACGTCACCGACGAAGAAAACCTCAATGTGAGTGAGTACCTTCAACGCGCAGAAGAAGCCCGACAACTAGCGCGTCTCCATATCAAGAATCAACAGACGACCGGCAGCCGCCGTTACAATCTTCGACGACGCTTCGTGGAATACTAGCCCGGTGAACGTGTTTGGGTGTGGACGCCGATACGCCGACGTGGACTAAGTGAAAAGCTTCTGCGACGGTACTTCGGACCGTACAGGGTCTGACAATAGTTATAGCGCGAGAACAAAACGATGACACAGAGACAAGAAGGACACGAAGTCTCTGTGTCGTCGTTTTGTTCTCGCGATATAACTATCGTCATGCCATACAACTAGCCCAAGCTGCCACACTTCTAACGTACAGGGTCGTTCGACGTCTCGGCCCACTTGATTACGAGGTTGTCCCCGACGGCATTACGAACTCTCAACGACGCCGATCGCGACCTGAAATCTTCCATGTCGCGCACCTCAAGCCGTTTCATGCGCGTTAACAAACTGAAACAGTGTTGTTTGTAATTATTGTACCGTAATTTATTCATTGTACTTTCTTGCATTATTGTTGTACCTTAATATTTAGGTAAAGCATCGGGACGATGCCTTTTTCAGATGGGGGCAATGCCACGTTCCATTTCCCAAGTTTTGTTATCGTCCCAAAACACTACACAATTTTCAGCGCAAACCGCGCCTGCAGTTTTTGAGAAGCTTCCGGACTGCAGTAGACCATTTTGATAAGATCACGCCTACTCTGCGAACTGTACAGATTATTCTGGAACCTACGCCACCGCCCGCGATAACGCTAGAACATTCGACGGCAAGAGTATAAATGCCGACACGCTTCGCCGCTTGTCAGTAGTTGATCGACGGCCGGCGCTCAGTTCGCCGCTATCAGTCCAAGACTGCTACTGTAACCGGATTTTCCGTTTACCGGTCACAGGTTCGCCAAAATAAACAGTTAAATTCCAACACAAAGTCTCCTGTCTTCGGCCACGTCACGACCCCGTGACAATATTGCAGTACGTCAATTTTAAATGAGGCTTCAGTTTGTTTTAAAGTGATTAGGGCAGATTTGGTCACTTTGACTTGTGATTGCTTCGTCAAATAAGTATTAGAAGTGTGAGACTTAAATGATTGTTTTTAAATATCTCGTTTTTGGCTCTTCACAGATCGCAGATATTAGTTTGTTAAGGTCCTGTGATTCATCGGTTGCACACACTGGCAAATCAAGCCTCATCATGACTTGTAGCACCTGTACAAAAATAGGAAGGAATACGTGCTCTCTAACTACGCAAGTCTAAGTCACTGCTGGGAATGTTATCATTCCGCGGGCCTGTATATGGCCTAGAAGCATGCATGGCAGCCTAATATGGAAGGACTGCGATCTGCTTGGGAGCTTCGAGGGCACAAACTGCCTAACGGCTGGCTGCAAGGAAAGGAAAGAAGGAAAGAAAATAGAGGGAAAAGAAAGGCAGGGAGGTTAACCAGCCTATAGACAGCAGGTTTGCTACCCTGCGCATGGGAGAGGGATGGGGGAGATGAAAGAGAAGGTTAGTTTTTTTAATACATACGAATAAGTGAACACCACTTACAGGGCACAAATTGAAAACCCAAACATGGTTGCTTGCAGTAGATACCTGTATTATTGTCACACATAATGCTTATTGAAGATTTATAGAACTGAATAGCGAGATAATTGAGAATGTTGAAAGTTGAAAGCCTGCAGCTTACAAATGAAACTCCAATTATCTGAGGCTCAAAAGCTCATGCTTTTGAACGAGCACAAATACTTTGATTCCTTATTGAGCTCTCGAGCTTGTGACTCACACTGTGGATCAAGTGCTCTGGAAGGAAATAGAAAGTGGGTGAAAATCCTCTGGCTGTTCACAAATGGCAAGGAGAAATACCTATTGAACAAGCCTCTGGCGACATAGGGCCAGTAACTGCATCTTTTACTTGATATAGCTTTTTCTGTCTCAGTGCTGTAGCATGTTGTGTTTCAGCCGAACGTGTTCACCATGATTGCATAGGGATATATTTTTTTCTACAAAAACTACCTGACCTTGGGCTTGGCAGCACCGTGTTCGGGCGGTTGCTCATGAATTTCTACTTTTTCGTCCAGATCGCCCTGCTGCGGGTGGATTCCGTCGTTGGCCCGGCGGAACTCTTCCCATCGTAGGGAAACATCGTCGCGCCTGCGCCGGACAGCCCCGTCGACGAAGAACCATCATGGAAAGCAGCGCCTCAAGTGCCCCTCCCCTACCATGTGGTCAACCGATTGACGTCAGTGGACACGCTTGAGCTTCAGCATAAAACCCGGAGCCATCTCCAGCAGTCTTTCGGTGGGCTTGGCAGCACCGTGTTCGGGCGGTTGCTCATGAATTCCTACTTTTTCGTCCAGGTGGGTGACAAACATTCTGTCTGCTCTATTAGAGACGATTCGCTCACTTTAGTAGTGCTGCCGGGCCCACAGAGTCTGCTTTCTTTATTGTGTGATTGTTTGCTTGTTATTAGGCTACTGCTGTTAACATCAGGTGATGTGGAGTTAAACCCTGGACCCCACTCAGACTCAGAGTCTGGTTCAGAAGTCACCTTAAATAGCCAGCTCCTCAAGAAACTTCTAAAGGAACAAACAAAGACCAATAAAGCGCTCACTGCTCTTTCCCAAAACTTAAAAGACGTAGAAACTACAGTAGGCAACGTACAGGAAAGATTAACCGCCATTGAAAAAGAGTTAGCTCGCCTACAGCAATTTGAGGATAAACTCGCCAAGCATGAGGTGATGACTGTAGAAACAAATAAACTGGTGTGAGAGCTATCAGTTAAGGTAGAAGACTTGGAAAACAGGAGCCGCCGGAATAACATAATAATCTATGGCGTGGAAGAGGGTGATAACGAACAAAATATAGATTTACAACAGCGAATTGTTAAGCGCATTTTTAAAGACATCCTAAAGGTGAATGTTACATCTGTAGAACGCATGCACCGAATTGGCAGGAAAACACAAAATCGAGAGCGACCAGTAATTCTTAAGCTGTACAATTTCTTTGAAAAAATATTAGTCCTTCGTAATTGCGGCAAACTGAAGGGAACAGCGATATCAATATCCGAAGACTTTACCGCACGAGTTCGGGACCTGCGCAAAAAACTATGGCAATCAGCAAAGGAAGATCGGGACAATGGTGCTAAGGTCACTCTTGTATTCGATAAACTAAAAATAGATGACGACTTGTACGTATGGGATGAAGCAAAAAATGCAAGAGTTTCCCTGAGAAGGGCTCGTCACGATGGTAGCGTGAAAAGCAACACGTGACACCCGCAAGCAGCCACACCGTTTTCATTGACATGTTTGAATACCCGTAGCATTGTTAACAAAACTGACAAGCTAGAAGAATTGTTATTTTCGTACACTCCTGATATTGTCGTGAAAACTGAAACGTGGCTGCACCCAGACATTCTTGATTTTGAAATTGTTCCTTCTTCATACTGCCTACTTCGGTCAGATCGTGACGGTCGCGGGGGTGGGGTCGCCATTGCAATAAAACGTGGTTTGCGATATCGTAGAGAAAAGGGTATCGCGAATCACGAAAGCGTTTGGTGCACAATATTTGCTCACGATGCTCCAGTACTGATCGGTGGCATCTACAGAAAACCAAATGCGTCTGATGATTACCTTTTACAAATACATGACTATCTGGTTGATAAGGTTACCCTTCGTACCAAATTAATACTTACTGGAGATTTCAATCTCGCTATTGACAGGGAAAACTTAACAAGTACTATATAGAAATACCGCCAACAGCGAGCTATTATACAATTTAATGTTCAATTTTTCATTGTCCCAGTTGGTCCAGGAACCAATCCGAATTCAAGGAAACACTCGCTCCATACTAGACCTAGCTTTTCTTTCCGATAACCTATCCGGTAAAGCCACTGTAGAAGATGGAATATCTGACCACAAAATGTTAACCATAACTTTTAACCTTGAATGCTTAAATACCGAACCCGATGACACAAATTCACGCATAGCCGTGAAAGACTACACCAGAGCTAATGATGTTTGTGTTATTGATTACCTCGACACAGCACTGGAGACTTTTTCTCTAGAGGAATATGAGGGTATTAATGGTATGTGGATTCAACTGAAAAAAATAATTACGTACTGTGAACAAAATTTTATCCCAACGAAACTAAAACGCACACAAAGAAAAACACCATGGATTAATCGCCGTATTATTCACCTTAAAAGAAGGGTACAGAGAATGCGCAAGAAAAAGAGGAATCCAATCATCTTAAAGGAATTTGCATCTCAGCTTAAGGTGGAAATTAGAAATGCAAGACAAACTTATTTTTTCGCATACGTTATCTCACTTCATGACGGATCAGCCGCAAAAATTTTGGCGTTTCTTGGTACGGCCTGAAAACCCAACACCTGAAGTAGAAATTGAGGGTGCTATCGTAAAGGACGCGCAGACCGTTTCTAATGCTTTCAATAGGTATTTTCAGTCGGTATTTACACGTGCATGCGCACCAAGCAGCCCTGTTGCTCCGGTGCATCCTTTTTTAATGCCCGATGTCGTTGTCACTACGGAAGGTATTCTGAACCTGCTGTTGCAGATCGATGTTAAAAAATCAGTGGGTCCTGACAATATTTCAAATGTATTCCTTCGACGCTACGCAGAGCAACTATGTCCCTTCCTTGAAGCAATTTTTAAAGCATCCCTGCTAACAGCTTTTTTACCTGCAGACTGGTTGTGTGCAAAGGTAATTCTAATTCATAAAGGCGGGAGCAAGCTGTCCGTAGAAACATTCAGGCCTATCTCGCTAACTAGCTGCTGCTGTAAATTATTGGAACATGTAATCAACAAGGCAATAATTACTTATTTAGAAGATAACTTATTGCACCTAAACCAACACGGACTCCGTAAAAACCTGTCTACCGTTACTCAACTCTTGGAAATAACGCATGACTTTGTAATTACTATTAACTCACAATTACAAACCGACTCCATATTTATAGACTTCACCAAAGCTTTTGATAAGGTGCCTCACAGGAAATTGATTGACAAACTTGTGTCTATTGGTATTAACAGTAACATAATAGCATGGATAAAAATGTATCAAATCGAAGCCAGTATGTAACCGTCAACAACACAGCCTCTGATTCATTGGAAGTTTTTTCCGGAGTACCACAAGGTTCTGTTTTAGGACCCATCTTGTTCCTAATATATGTTAATGATATCTATATGTGCCTTGAGCTTAACGTTAAAATGAGATTATTCGCTGACGACTGCGTGATCTACACCACTATCCGCACAACTGATGACCAGCTTAGACTTAATACCACACTAGCTAATATTGCATGTTGGTGCCTTGAGTGGGGAATGGAAATTAACGTGTCAAAAACAAATTGCCTTAGCACAACTCGCAGAAAAACAATCCATCATTTTAGTTACAATTTGATTGGCACAAACATTGCAAGAAACGACGCTGTTAAATACTTGAGCGTTACCTTTACAAGTAAACTGAAGTGGCATGCACATATAAGCAGCACATACACAAAAGCCTATCGCCAGCTAGGGTTCCTGCGTCGAAAACTTGCATTGGCGCCTTCTAATGTAAAACTTTTCAACAAATTAGAAATTGTCCAACGCAAGGCCCTTCGCTTTATCTATTCTAAGTATTCGAGGCATGACTGTCACTGAGCTGCGCAGGCGCGCATGCTTGCCGACCCTTGCAGCCCGTCGCCGTGTCTCTTCCTTCAAGTTTATTTTTCTTTTGTATCACAACGGTTTAAACATAGATAAAGACAACTATATAAAGCCACCTAACCACCACTCCCTTCGTACCAACCACAAAAAGTGCATCAGACTATTCATGTCACGCTGTCACACTTGTAAATATTCATTCTTCCCGTCAGCAGTGGAAGAGTGGAACAAATTGCCACGTGAATGCGTTAATCTTTCTTCTGCAGATTCATTTGTTCGGAATGTAGAAAGCCTGTTTTATGAAGACTAGAAGCAACTTTTGTTTTTTGATGTTTGTGAGCGCTTCCGAACACACTGATCACTGTACCCCCTGCTGATACCTCGATTTTTTGTGACCTGTCCATGATTTTGTACAATTTGTTTCATCGTTCAAGTTTTTTTTTTTCACCATCATCTTGTGATTCTGTTTCTTCCACTATGTGCGATATTGCCTGGTTTGTACGCGACTTTGTATATTTGCTCGCCCACCCTGTATGGGCCTGAGAAAGGCTTACAGTAATAAATAAATAAATAAATAAATAAATAAATAAATAAACCTAAGTATGCATTGTTGATCTCTAAAGGTGACGGGTGACGTTCAGTGTGTTTCAAGGCCATGGCTCCTCATCTCTCTCTCTCTGTGGCTAGCCTACTTCAGCATCAGTGCGATGCAGCCAGCACACATGCAAGCAATGTCATGGAGCGCTCCTTTGGTGTTCTGTGCAGGATACAGCATATCCATCCGGCAAGACACTGATATCAACAATAATGTTGACTGTTGTGGCACCTGTTGGAGCGCATTGTGTTTGTTGCGTATGAATATTTCTTCTGATGAAGTGCATTTTTGAAAGGTGTTCTTCGTTTGGAATAATATATGTCAGCAACAAGCACACTCATAACCCACAAGTGCTTTGTGTCTTGTAGACTGCCCATTTGCTCCTATACGCGGTATGGTGAGCTGGCTATGTTAGACAGCCTTAAAGTTATGAACATTAGCTGTTGTGTTATAATGCAGTCTAACTTGTGTTTCTTGGTGAACTTATTTGTGGTCTGCTTCTCGCACCTAGTTTATAATCTGAATAGAAGAAACTTTATTGGCTTACGCCTGGCAGAATTTTCATGCCTTCATTGATAATGTTGTAGTTTTGCTCTTGTATCATAATAAAATATATTTTCAGTCTTCATTGCTTGTTTGTGTGTTGGGGTTTGTCATCGGCTTCTGAAAATACAACATATGTAAATATGAGCACATATTTGCCAACTGTACACTTTTTTATGTAGCGCGATTGTAGCAATGATCTGTATTTTTCAAAGTTCCAGCAGTAACAGATGATCCTGTGCTCCACGATCATGTACAGTGTATCAAGAACAAAGCACAGAAGACCAATAAGTAGAAACGGACTGCCAGTGACTATTCTCCTGCTCAAAGTTTACGACAGCAGAAAGAGCATACTGTGATGTCAGGAGCAGTTTGAATTGTAGACGGGGTAACATTCTGTGCAGCTGCAGGTTAACTTCTTTGCAGTGTAATATTCAGCAGTTCCTTTGCTTGCATTCTTATTTATTTAAATTTTGCATGGAGGATACCAAACTATGACACTAATTTAAAGGCTGCTGTAACGTTACTGGGCAAATAATTCTGAGTTGAAGTTTTGAACATGCATGTAATCTAAGTACCTGCGTGCCCTGCAATCAACTGCCATAAATCACAGCATCCATGGTCGGCAATGGTAACTGCGTTTGCATTCTATGTAGCACAAGAAGTGAAGCCATAGATGCGGTAATCTTGTACTTAGTCAATATATTCCTTCAGTATAGACTCATTTGTATATTACCAATGACGACATTGTGTATAAGCTCTGGGAAGTGAATCTATGTGGATTATGTTATTTGGAAGGAATTTCTCTCTGTTATTTCTCTCTGTTATAATTTCTGTTATTTGGAAGGATTTCTCTGACCAATATGGTCAGAGAAACTAGTAGTTCAGACATAACAGTGCTGGTGAATTTCTCTCGTTAGTTACTTTCTGTACATTCGAATTGAGTGTATTAGAATTGTTGTTTTAGAGCCATTCATCTTCGTATTTACACCGCAGTGTATGTATGTATGCATGTATGTATGTATGTATGCATGCATGCATGCATGCATGTATGTATGCATGTATGTATGTATGTATGCATGCATGCATGTATGTATGTATGTATGTATGTATGTATGTATGTATGTATGTATGTATGTATGAATTTTTTAAATGAGAATGTGTTGATCATTGATGAGTCAGTTTGGTAATGATTTGGCTGAATTTGTTTCCAGTTATGTTTCTTCTGAGCCATTATACGTTTCAGTTAGTTTTTTTATTGCATAAAAATAAATGTAACCTTACACAAAATATGTGCATTCGAAGAAGTTGGTTCATTTGCCAACGTACAGTCATGAGCGAGAAATTGGGTAAAATGGAACCAACCATAGCGAAGATTAGTTTAGAGCATTCCGGAGCCCTCCACTACGGCGTCTCTCATAATCATATGGTAGTTTTGGGACGTTAAACCTCACAAATCAATCAAATCAATTAGTTTAGAGCATAGCTACGCTACATGGCATATCTTGACACATTGTGTTGGTCGAATATGTCGATTTCAACATAGCAATATTATTCAGAATAAACAAGCTATCACCCGTGGTTGTATATGTGTGTGCTATTTATGCATATTGTAATACCGGTTGGCAATTACTATTAAGGTCACAAACCTTGTCAATCTGAATACACGAATTTCGTCCGTGCATCTTTCTTCTGCACTGGAACTGCTGTTAGTGAAAAATAAACGTCAGTTTAAAAACTTATTGTAGTAACCAAAAGCAGATTACCTCTCTATGTCACAAATCAAATTGCCATTGTTCTGTTCTGGTCAATAAGGAGACCCTCTCAGAAGAAGCCGACTAACTGCAATAGTACATTTTAACCATTGACAACAACATTACACTAAAGCGCGCAGCATGACGGATAGCTTGAGAGAAGACACAAACTAATCACTATGTTTGTGTCTTCTCTAACTGCCCGTGCTCTTTGGCCTTGCTGCATGTAATGATGCCCACCAAATTAACACGAAAACGTGTCCCGACAAAGACCGTCAACTTGACCGCAAGCAATTAGCTCGCTGCATGTGTACATTTTCTTGAAAACACTGTGACGACTGATCGCTGGTCGAAAATCCAAACACGTGAAAATTAATATACCAGGCATCATATTGGTATTTTAGCACGGGGCACTTTTGCGATAAGAGATATGGAGGAGAAAATTATGAGCCCTGAGTTATGTAATTTATGAAGCCGAACACTTTTTATGCTCTCTAAGCATCCGACGCTGCTTTGCGGAAACTTTCCTGACGTCTGCTGTGCCAGAAAATTGTCTTTATTATCTATTGATTTCAAGCTTTCGCGGAGATGAAACGTGATTCTCTCGTTTTCTCTTTTTTCGTCCTTTTTGCACATGTGATAACGTCTCTCGACATCAAGACTGGTATACACGTCTCTTGCTTTCTTTGCTCACTCAAACAACGCTGGACGAAATATTTGCACCGTTTTGCAAGTTTTGTGAATAGCATTAGCACTAAAACATCTCCCGACGAGCCTTCCTTGTTTTACGTAGACATATCTAAGCGTATTCGTGTGCACGTTCTCGCATTCCGGCTTCATAAAAATGCTACGGTGCATGGAACCAGCGAAATTCCGCTCACAATTTCATTTGAGAACTGTTGTTCTCTTTTTCTGCACAATTCGTACACAGGCACAAAAGTCGCTATTGTGTCTAGTAATAAGAATATTGTAAGAAAGGCAACCTTTTACGTCTAGGTACAAAACACCCTTACGTTCACCACTATACCGTGCTTGATTACACCTAATTATTTAAGTAGCAGCGCAGCTTCACTAAAATGTAAGGTAACTGGTCGCGTTAAACAGGAGAAGACATTTGAAGCAGATTTTCAAACATTGCATGCATCGATTTATGCGTGGTTTTATTGATGTGGCGCACCTGGAGTGTTGTTTACTTGTACTTGGCGAGATATTTCATGGACTGCTCGATGGCTTAAGGCCATCGAACAATTTATATTTTAGCTACAGTCGTTGATGAAAGGTTAGTGCTTGGCTTTGCACAGCACGCCAAAACGTCTATTGAAACGTACGCGGCATCCCGTGAGTGCTGTAGCAGACGCTCGCGGAACTGAAACTTAGATGCAGCAAATCATTGGCTATCATCGTATACTCTGGATGCTAGACGCTTTGCGTGCTACCTTGATATCATCGGCACACGCTTCTTTCTTAACTTGTCGTCTCATCGGCTATTGTGTGTCCTCCTCGCCCTCCTAAGTTTCAAATAAGTTAAATTCGTACCCACGCTATAGTTATCTCTCCAGATAAGAGACTTCTTTGCTAAGAAAATGCGTAGCCAAGAGAAAGCTTTGTGAAATCGGCCCCTAGTTTGTGAATAGCACTACTATTGATTTCTGAAACATTTTATATTTATACATTCAGTGCAGGTTCTCTGACAAAGTTTTGGTTTGCATGCCGAGCAACAACAGCAACCCCAAAAACAAGATGAGCGTTTATTATAAATGATTGTATTGGAATTTGTCGTGACAGAGCCGATTTGCCGGCTTTACGCAATGTTATAGATTGCGGATGGCCTGGCGACTGCAAAGTCGTGTCGGGTTTGGTGTACAAGACGACAATGCTCTTCCAAGAAACAACGTTTGCGTCAGGTCTACTTTGGTTCATAACAGAGAAAAGCAATGGAGGAGGGATGTGAATCATGGAAGTAAATTGGTGGTCAGGAAAGTCCTTTTTTCTTCTTTCTGACTGTGGAGGGGACCCCTCTTTCAAGTGTTCCCCCTTGAAATTCAGCCTTCTAGCATGATCATGGTACAATAAACTCGGCGATAAGAAGCCCTCTCAAGGAGCAAAGAAGAAGTAAGAAGTGAAAGTCACTCTCTGTGCTAAATGGTACTATACTTGTGCCTATATCTTGTTTCACCATCAATCTATCTGCATTAGGGCAGGGCAGTATTTCCCCATGCTTTTCAGCAGCCGTGTTAGCTCACTGCCATCAGCTTTCGGCTGAGAAACGCAATGTTGCGTGTTCTATACCGTGCTTGCTGATCGCTTTTCAATTTGGCGAGAAGAAAACTTGCTCGGGGAAGACTAGTGAAATTCAACAGGCTGGTAACGTTAGCAGCTTATCCTAGTTCCATTATGAAACGGTGCAGGCTTGGTTTATTGTGGAATAAATTTGCTTCGGAAATGATCGGAATCTGCTACTCACTTGAGAGAATGAAAGCAAAGCGAGTGGCTTCAAGTGTAGGCTTTCAACAGGCGTCAACAGGCGAATATTAGGTTCAGCCGACGCCGTGGTTCCGGAATTATGGCTTCTATCTATCCATGCACATCGCTTTTCGAGACCCGATGAGAGTGCAGCGTATATTCGTTAAAACCTTCACGCCGAGCTGTGACAACTTCCCACCGCCCCGATGTTTCGCACACTTCGAGAATGATGCGAGAGTGGAAGAGGGGGAGGGGATGTCAAGACCGCTTTCGGAAACATCACGCAACAATACAGTCTGAAGAGATGCAAATAACCACCACTCCAAGACAAACTATACAAGAAACAGGCGGTAGCTTGGAGACAACTGCAGACGCACACGTACCCAAACTTAGTCATCCTACGCCTCTGTTACCAAGAAATTCATACGTCCGTTGTTTCTGAAGCGTGTGGTGATCCAGCGACTCTACAGCACATGCTGTGGGAATATACCGGTAGCGGGCAACAGCCTCCTATGAACTGGGTACACGTGGCTGTCTCGTACTGCAAGGCGAGATTGGAGACGCCTCCGCTCATGCAGCCACGACCTCGCAGATCAACGGGGGGGGGGGGGTAGTCCGGCACGTCCAGGAAGCCGCCCGTATACAAGGGCTTGAGGCCGTCAACTAGGCTTGGTGCTTGTAGTCCCACCGCGCACAATACCGCCTGAGATTGTCAATAAAATTCTAGATGTGAAGCAGTCTTTCGACGAGATGGTGTAACGCTGTCCCTCCGTCCACACCGCTCTCCTCACCGCAGATGTTGGAGTGGTGCCAAGTAGCTCACACCCTCCTAGCAGTGCGCGGTGCCGTCTCTTTCCCTCGCCTGCCGTGTGCTCACCGCGTGTCAGCTTTCTCGGTTCACCCTTTCCACCGCTCGGTGCGCTCAAGCCAACTCCTCACGTGCGTATAATCTCACCCGCACCACCTCTCACGTGTCTGCAAGAATCCGTGAGCCAGGGGTGACCACCTCTCTCCATCTGTCGGTGAGAAGAAGCCCTGAGCTGGCGGTGCGCGTGTTGCGCGCGCCTCGAGAATCTCGCGACGCCGACAATGCGGACAGCGCGCCGCTGCTTGCCGCGCCGTCACGCCGACGAGCGGGATGCCACCACGGCGTGCTTCCCGCTAAAGGGCGCGTACCTTTCTTGGCTGTCGTTGGTGTTGCGAGGGTTAACGAAGCCAATCGCGTTCGAGAATGGCGACGTCAACACCGACAAGGTGGGAGTCAGGGAAGCTGAACGCAAGCGTCGGTAGCGGAAGAGCAGCGACACCGATGAAGTGTGAGGAAAAAAACCGGTTGCGTTCGAGAATAGAGACGGCACGCAGGTAACACGTTTGAGGCGCGAGCTAAAGAAGCTGAGCACAAGCGTCTTCAACTTGTATCGCCTCCCGTATCTGTGTTTCAAACAAACCTTTACTCAAGTAAACACTACACAGAGTTTCGCTTTGCACTGTTCTTCCAGCACCCGCGTGACACCCGTTTCAACCAGGTCAATGCTGTGCGCATCGCTGCTGCTTCGCATCCCATCGGGGTTCCCTTTGCAGAAACGGCCCACAGTTTTTTTTACTCATTTCGCGATAAACTTCGCGGTTATACTGGTGTGCGTGTAATATTTATCCCTGACATTTCTGTAGCGCATGGGTTCTAATTAGGATATTGTACCACATGTTTAAAGGTGCAATAAAAGCTCATTGACACCATAGCGCTGAATAAACAGGGACCAAGAGAGAAGATTCTGTCACAATCGCTGTCTTTTTAGTGCTATGGTTTCAATAAACGCAGAAAACCAACTAGCCTGAAATTGTTATCATATTGGGTGCAATAGCAGTCACTGCAGCAGATCTGGAGACATTACTGTTACACGAACGAAAATAACACTAATAATGTAAGCACACGTTTTCGCTTGTGCGACCTACAGCACTGGTCTGCAAAAGACCACTAGATAGAGGCCAGAAGTTTACTCGTCACTTCGCATGAACCTTCAAAATATATGCTGTTCTGATTTATAAGCATCAACGCGAGCAAAGTTAAGTGTTTTAAAAACTTTTTCAAGTGCACAGAAGAGAAGCACTAGTCTGTCCTCTATGAAAATTCGCAGTCTTAGGCAGCCTTAAGGGGAGCAGAGAAGAAAGATAAAGATTTAACGAGGCCCTCACCAAATTACTTTAACGTTTTCAGTTAATGGAATTTGTTCACCTCGTGGCTCCCAGCCTCTTGAAGCTTCCTGAACTGTGTTGTCATGCTACCTGCGAGGTTGTCCCCCTGACGAAGCATAAGTGTCATCTAACGACATCATTGACTTCTTCAGTGGACAAGGTGACAGCGGCGCGGCTACAATGCTGAAATCTTGCCTGTTCTTTACGCAGCTTGCCGTTGGCCTTGGTGTCACTCCCTTGCATCACCTGACGGCTGTCGGCAACACAGAAGGCCAGTGCGCTACAGCCACTGTGATCTGCTTCACCTCGGGTACCTTTCGCCGCTCCTGGGACGACCTGGTCCCTTCGTCGCTCCTTGGCCGGAATTTGCCTGATCACAGCTGTGAGTAGTGTGCCTCCCCAATGTGCCTTCCGGTAGCATGCTACGCTTCATTCGATCCCGTTCCCACTCAAGCGAAGTGCGACAGGAATCAAAGTGACGTCACCCTAACCAGCCCAATTGCTGGTTTCCGGAGTGCCACGACACCACTACCGGGACAAGATAAACTACTCACGCAGCTATCGCACTTCTTCTGTGGGCAAGGTGACAGCGGCGTGGCTATAATGGTGAAATCTTGCCTCTTCTTTACGCAGGTACAGTATTTCAATACTTACGGTTATTGGTCTGATGATCATTTCCTGCTTCTGTTTCCTTGCCCACAGTGCTGCATTATGTCATTCTTCACGGTTTTTGCGCAACCTATGCATCGCATTACCAGTATTTTAATAAGCGGTGCTGTTGAGCTTAATCCTAAGCCCCATCACACAGCCTCATCGACTACTGCTGCTAGAACTACGACTGATAACGACCGCTCTATACCTGACAGCCTTGCCCAACCAATCGATGGCCAAAACCAAATAAACAAAGACATCGCACATCTGAGACTTTATGTAGATTCTCATTTTGCTGCCTTTGAATGTCGTCTCTCTGCCCTGGAGCTTTCATCAACCGCTTCCGCTCACGTGGCACTTCCTTGGGATCTTCATAAAAAAATAGAATCGCTTTCGGCTACTGTCAGCAAGCTTGCCCTTTCTTCACCAAACCTCGACCCGCAGAACAATTTGACACAAAACAGCATGCAGGCACGTCTGGATGAGCTAGAAGACAGGTCTAGGTGCAACAATTTAATCGTGTATAATATTCCTGATTCTCGGGAAACATGGGACGAAACCCCGCAAAAGGTTGCAGCAGCTTTATCAACTGTTTTTGGCAATGAACTTTTTCGCGAGGCAATAGAACGTGCACATCGTATAGGTACTTACTCTGCATCCAAGTGTCGGTCTATAGTTATTAGGTTTTTTTCGTACAAAACGAAAAAAAAAACAACATATTATCTTCGAGCCACAACTGTGGTCTGGCAACGTATATGTATCCGAATACTTCTCGCCCAGTACTCGACTAGCAAGAAAATATTTGCGGGAATTCGCTAAGTTTGCCTCAGTCTCCTTATTTTCGATTACGATATAAAAGGCTGTTTGTGGACAAGACATGGTATGTGTATGATGCCGATGCGAAGTGTGTGAAAGTTATCAGCCAGCTTGCTAACAGCGGTCCCTTACATAATGAATCAGCTGCTGCATCCTTATGCGTTGCTCAAGATATAAATACCGCTTCATTATAGGGCTCTGCGAGGGGACGTGATGTATTCTCACTTCATCACAGTGCGTCCGTATTGCTGTCAAACGCTAGAAGCAAAATTAACAAGCACGATTAATTACATTTCTTGATAGATACTGCTGGCTCTGACATTATTGCCCAAACAGAAACCTGGCTCAACACTTCAGTGCGCGACGATAAGATATTTATTGATTAGCGTCGGTTTTCTATCTATCGCCATGATCGCATTGACCGTCATGAGGGAGGTGTTCTTCTTGCCATATCGAACACTTTCGAATCAATCCAAATCAATGTTGATGCAGAAATAGAAACCGTCTGGGCATGCGTTGCATTCGAACATCAGAAAATACTAGTTGGCGTTTGATATCGACCGCCAAATATCCCCCTACCTTTGTTTTAGACTTACACGATCTACAGTACTCACGGATTGAAATAGGACACTCGAAGTGTGTGGCCGCCGCTCCGTGCAGTGCCGCTCGTAGGTGCTCCTGCAACTAATCTGTTGCATTGTGGTATAGAGTGAGGGGGGGGGAATTCTACGGAGCAGCATTTCTACTTCCGGTCACCGGCGATTCAACGTGTAGTTCACCATGTGCACACTGCCAGTGTAGCGCCCTAAGGTGGGCCTTTTCCGAATGCCAACCGAACAGGCTACCCGGTGCGCACCTTGCACTTACCCTGTGGCGCGAGCAGACGACTCGCTCGTTCTGCGCCCTTTAGCGATGCGGTTCGCAAGCTGTGGAAGTAAAATACAGGATTCAGCTGAAATATTGCGCCTTAGGTACGTTGGTAGTTGCGGTAAATACCTCCGCAAAAACATGGAAAGTTTATTTCGTGTCGTGTGCCACGACAAAGAACGAAAAGAAGCAGTCACAGGCCTGTATGCTTGCAATTGAAATTATGTGTTAGTACCTTGTCATTTCGCCGCGAGCTACCACCACCGCCGCCATTCTGCGTGGCAAGCTTTCGTAGAGACTATCAGCCACAGACGACCGGGCCAACTTTTGCCATTCTCCTTCAACTGCCGCCCAGAGGTTGTCCGATGAACATTTGTTCAGTGGTCGGCGCGAAAGGTTCTTCTTAATTTCAGCCTATACATTTTCAATGATGTTTATATCCGTACCTTGCAGGGGCCATTCCAACTCCATTACACACCTCTCCTCAAGCATGCGCTTGATTGACACAGCGGTGTGAACGGGGCTCCGGTCGTGCTGACATGAAAACAGGCCGTTCTTAAACGGGCCGTTCAGAGCATATGCTAGCAGCACGGTGTCCAGGAGATTGCTGTATGCTGCGGCATTGAAGCGAACATCCAGGCGTACCAACGGGCCCAAGCCGTCTTTGGAAATAGACCCCCATACATTGACGCTGCAGCGGCCGCTGCTTGCCACGCGATGCACATAGGGTGCGTCAAACCTGGAAAAAGAACCGGCAAAAACACAAAAAATAAATGGCTTTAGTGCAATTTTCCTAGCTATTGATAACTGCAACGATTGATTGTAGGTAGAATGCACTAATTTTAGTAGCCATTTATACGAGTAGCTTGCGCCAAACGTAACAATACACATGTGGAACGTTTTACGAAGCGCTATTGCACGTAACGGAGTGGGTGCACCATATAACAAGTAGCTTTTTTATCAAAATGTATACCTATGGTCATCGCAAACATCAGGCCATCTATCATGTGATACGAGAATGCAAAGACAGCTAAAGAGTTGAATGATCTTTTAGAGAACCTTTGTAACTCGCGCACAGTGGACACTTTAACATACCTCGTGCCTTGCGTCGTCCACGTTTGTTGCTGCTGATCCCACTTTGAAGTGAACGTGCTCTCGTCCGAAAAAATGACGTTCTTCCACTCTTGCACCGCCCAGGATCAATGCTCCTGTGCAAGCAGCAGTCTTTCGACCACAATTTTTTTTCCGAGACGAAAGGCTTCATCGCCGCAACACGGCTACGAATGGACCCTGCGTAAAGGCGCTCACGTATACGACTTGGGTGCTGGCTGCGAGCCCTAGGTCGTTCCTTATTTCTTTTGAGGTCATCTTCGGGTTTTGTCTCGCTGTTTCCACTATTAGATCGTCGTCGAAGTGGTCGTCACCTTCGGCCGGTGACCTCGCGGCACATTCGTCAAGCGAGCTTCAGTGCTGTAAGTTTTCACACTCCTGTTCACTGACGATCGGGGGCGTCCGGTCATATCAGAGATTTGTTGCTGCGGTACACCTGCCACAGACAGAGTAACTATCTGCATTCTTTCCAAAAAGGGTATTCCTGACATAGCTGCGCTTGGAACTGAAACCGAAGCATGCTTTGTGTTCACCTCATATATGTACGATTCCTCGGCTTCTCATGACGTCACTAGGTGCCCACATGATTATTATTGAAAATGTCTGGGCTGAAAAAAAAGGCCATTTCGCGGTGGCCGATACACTAGTGTTCTGTGGGAGGCCCTTCAAGAAGAATGCCGTAGAGGCTATCAGCCCGTTATTCTGTGGCCGATAGCCTCTATGAAAGCTTGCCACGCAAAATGGCTGCAGTGTTCACTTCTCATGGCGGAACGACAAAATACCTAGAGGTGTTTTCAATGTTACGTGCATCCAGGCCTGTAACTGCTTCTTTTCTTTTTGTCGTGGCAAATAACAAGAAATAAACTTTCCATGTTTTTGTGGGGATGTTTACCAAAAACACCAACGCACCTAAGGCGCAATATTTCAGCTGAATCTTGTATTTTACTTGTGCAGCTTGCGAGCCGCATCGCCAAAGCGTGCAGAACGAGCGAGTCGTCTGCTAGCGCCACAGGGTAAGTGCAAGGTATGCACCGGGTAGCCTGTTCGGTCGGCATTCGGAAAAGGCCCACTTTAGGGCGCCACACTGGCAGTGTGCACATTGTGAACTACGCGTTGAATTGTCGGTGACCGTAAGTAGAAATGCTGCTCCGTAGATGTTGTCCCCCTCACTCTATACCATAATCTATACCATAATGCAACCAATTAGTTGCAGGAGCACCCACGAGCGGCGCTGTGCGGTGTGGCGGCCACGCATTCCGAGTGTCCTATTTCAATCCGTTAGTACTGTACTCGGTTGCATTGTGACACAGTATCCTTCATCACAGATAGTATTACTGGGTGACTTTAATTACCCTAACTAAAGTGGGGAAACCACATTGATAGCAGATACTCGAAGGCTACACGCGTCATGGGGTGGGTGCGGAAGCTCACAAACCGCAACGCGGGTTTTCGAAGAAATATGCTAATCATGATATATAAAGTTTATGTGCGGCCTATCATGGAATTCAGATGTGTATTGTTCTCTTGTAGTGCAGCTTATGAAATCAGACCTCTAATACTCCACGAAAGAAAACGTTGCGTTTGTGTTTGGGTCTCCAAAGTTTGTTGCAAACAATGTGATGTATATGGGAGCTCGCCTACCTTCTCTGCTCAATAGGTTGAAAATAAAGGTTTGCCAACGCCAGCTTAACACTCACACGTAAGAAAATATGTGGTGAGAAGGGTTTTATTGCGTACGTGACGGGATTGTGAAATTATTCATGTCAGGACCAGCGAGTCATATTCATCAAACCATCTCACCCGCCTCCACTAATTTTGGATTACCCTAAGTTAAGGGGTGATCGTGAGGGCACCCAGATGTAGGCGATTTGATAGATAGATAGATAGATAGATAGATAGATAGATAGACGGACGGACGGACGGACAGACGGACGGACAGACAGACAGACACACGGACGGAGAGACAGACAGACATACGAACGCATGGATGCACGGATGGACAAAAAGGCAGACGAACGGATGGATGGACGGACGAATAGACAGACGGACGGATGAATGGACAAAGGGGGTGATTGTGAGGGTACCCAGGCGTAGGCGATTTCATAGATAGATAGACAGACATACGGACGGACAGACAGACGAACGGACAGACAGACAGACAGACTGACTGACGGATGGATGGACAGACGGACGGACAGACGAACGGGCGGACAGAATGATAGACAGATAGATGGACAAACAAATAGTAGATAGATAGATAGATAGATAGATAGATAGATAGATAGATAGATAGATAGATAGATAGATAGATAGATAGATAGATAGATGCTCAAAGTGGCTGCAGTGCGCAAAGAAATTAATTTTAAAAACCATTCACAGTATAACCACCAGAGTTATTTTTAAATATGTGCTCTGTTCTTGCGAGCAAGAATTATCACAGAAGACCCAAAAACCTTTGCCTTTTAGCCTGCATTCCATTAGGATTCAAGTGAAAACAAAGAGTGATAACATGCCAATCAACAATCTGACACTCGCCGCATAAGATACCCAAAACGTTGTTGGAAAGAGAGTCCGACGGTGAATTGGGAGAAAAACTATGTAAATGAAATTCGAAAGGATATTTTAAAATTTTCAGATAAATATTTATATTTGAAATTATGCCTAAACGGTGATCCCGTTCCCAACACCGTTCACACTAATCCGAAAAGATAGTTTGATGGAATCACTCTCGGAGGAAAGCTTTTATCACCAAACAGCCTTCGGATTGAGCCTACTGTCTGCCCTCTTGATCTTTTTCATTCAGGAAACCGCACTGGATGTGCGGGGAACAAGACACCATTTCCTTGTTCGACCGATAACTTCTTTGACACAGTGGCACAATACACTTCCTTTCTTTGCATTGCCGGTTAGCTTTTAACATCTCAGGGTGTTGCAGTGTAGATATGGCGCCGTCGAACTTCGCATAAAATCAGATGGTAGCTGTAACACACTGATTTTGAATGCGGCGAGACTCCGGCAGCAACAAGACGAGAGGAATTTCGCGCGTTCGTGCCGCCTGTTGACACGCAGCGCCGCTTGTGGCATCTCAGTGCAGTCATCACATGCGGGGCTACCCTCTTTCGTACGGAATGCGCGCGCTCAGCAGACTAGGTAGTATATTTTTAGACACTGTAATCTTACGCGCACAATTGCTCGTTGTTTGAAGCAAACAACCTATTACACACTAAGCAGCCGTATGCGAAAGGTTCACTGACACAAGCCATTTCGTGCTCGGTACTCACTAAAGACAGGATATAGCTATTGTGTTCAACTCTTAGAACCCAAGCTTAAGGTTCTTCCAAGTTTTTCAAATAGATGCCTATAACAAAGAAGCTTTAACGTTCAAACTAAGGGCGTTGATGGCTAACGAGTACGCTCTTTTTTCGACCTCTTCTTTGTCGTTCTTTTTATTTTCTGCGGCTCTGCTAGAAAATTGGTGCAGACTTCACTGGAATGGGATTCTGTTGCACTAATAGAGGAGAGAGCGAGTATAAAAGGAGAGGCAAAGAAAGATAAAAGGAGAAATATCTACGAAGTTTGAGAAAGAAGAAATACAAAAAAATTTTAAAAAAAAATAATAAAAATTATTTTGGGAGTTTAACCTCCCAACACCACACTACAATTATGAGAGAGGCCGAAGTCGACGGCGCCAGGAATTTCAACCACCTGGAACTTTTCAACGTGCATCTAAATTTAAGTACAAGAAGAATTCTCTTTTCATTCTGAAATCCAATCACCGCTCCAGGGATTCGATCTCATGACCCGTGAGTCAGCAGTCGAGCTCCATAAGAAATAGATCACTGCGGCCAGTTATCAAAAAAGAGAGACGAAAAATATAACCAGAGATAAAAAGAGTGGGAAAGCAAGAGAAAAAAATAAGGAAGGCAGGTAGGAGAAAAGTTATATAAAAGAAAATTGAGAAAACATGAAGATTGAGAGAACAACAAAAAGAAGAAAGAGAAAAGAGAAATAAAGGGACAAAGAGAAGACAAGAAATCACTTTTCAACTTCCTTAATGCCCAAAAAGTAATTCCACCATCAACAAACCTCGAATCGATAGTTTCAATGCCAAGGGAGTTGCCTGCTTTTCTGAAAATATTGCTCAAGGGCTGGAAAGCCGCATCATGGCTGCTAACTTTTACAACTCGCCGTGCCCTGTTAACAGTGATGACTTTGAAAAGGGACAGCATCGGAAATAGCACAAGTAGTGAAAATATTGCCAAATTCTGCTCCAGGTCTCGATGGAATAACTGCATCGGTAATAAAAATAATCCATAAAGTATCACCTCATGAATTACTTGCGATAGTTAACCACTCCATTAGACATTCGTGGATTCCGCCTGAGTGGAGAATCGCGAAAATAATTCTTTTATTGAAGAAACATGGAGCTGGGCTTACTTTGGATAACATTAGGCCTATTTCACTCACATCTAATCTGGTAAAACTAATCGAAAGACTTCTGCACATTAGAATAGACAACCGGTTGGACGAAAATGCAATTTTAAGCCTATGCCAAATTGGATTCAGGCGTGGCTGCTCCATTTGGTGTGCCCATGTTGATCTGGAAAGCAGGATACAACTAGCTTGTTCTAAGAAACAGGTTTCCGCTTTAGTAACTTTAGATATTGCAAAAGCTTATGACAGTGTGGAACACATTAAACTAATAAATTCGGAAACGCACATGGGGTTACCAAATTACTTCGTGGCATGAGTTTTCTCCTCTATAAAAGATAGAGAATTCTATTGCTCTCAATCTGGCATGTCATCTTCAAAGTATAAACAAACTAGAGGTCTCCCCCAAGGTTCGGTACTTTCACCATTAATATTTACTATTTTATTGTTCACAATGCCAGTACAACATGATGTACATGTGTAGGTATACGCTGACGACATCGCATTTTTGCTACAGCTAGAGATATACATACATTATACCAGATGCTACAGTTTTATATGAACGCTCTGTACACATGGTTACATGACAATAATCTATCATTAAACATTAGGAAAAGTGCAGTCGTAGTTTTTCCTATAAGTGTTCCAGTGCAGATTTCCGTTTTTTACAGACAGGACTTCATCCCGCAGGTGAAATCGATTAAATACTTAGGAGTGACTTATACTGAAAACCTAAATTGATGTCCCCTTATAAAAAATATGGCAGCTAAAGGAGCACGGGCGCTTGGGATGCTTTGTAGACTAAGCAATAAACGTGGTGGTTTACGTCGTGATGTGCTAGTAACGATATATTGTTTGTATATTCGTCCAATATTGGTGTTTGGCTGTGTCTTGTTTTCTGGAGCCCCCGCCTACAAAGTTAGACCACTGGTACTACTAGAACGCGAAGCGTTACGTTTATGTCTTGGGCTCCCTAATTTTGTCGCAATTAATATATAAAGGAAGCTCGCCTGCCTTCTGTTTGTGCTAGGTCCAAATACTAGCAGGCCGTACCTTCCTAAAAATATACGCATCCCCACATAGGTGGTCACAATATGTTTTCATTAATGAGCCGACGTCCTTTTTTTAACCAACAGTGGTCTAGATTAAAGTGTCCACAAGTCATCGTCGTACAGAAGCTCTTGGAAACAGTACAGGTTAACCTTTGTGAGGTACGGGTACTAAGAAAACCTATTCAATCAATAAAAATAGAATTTGACAATATTTTTCCAAATAATTGCAAAAATCTTCCCAGTAGATATCTAAATGCCATTTTGAAAGACCACCTGGTAAGATTAGACATGAAGATTGTAATAGCAACTCATGCTTCAGTTCGCGAAGACAAGACAGTAGCCGGAATTGCATCTTCTGTGTTGGATTGGTCTTTTTCGATTCGTTTACCCAATTTTAAACCTATTTATCAAGCGGAATTGCTGGCAATTCTCTTAGAGTTACAAAAATTAGCTCAATCAATAATAGATTCTATTATTCTTTCAGATTGCTTGTCTGTCTGTAGTTTGTTAACTGCGCCTAAAATGTCCAATGCTTTAAAAGTATTTTACGACCTTGCTCCAAGACACTTACGACTCATTCGCTTCGTGTGGGTACCAGGAAATAAAGGTATTGCCAACGCTAGCATTTATCGCCGTGGCACCGTTTAGAAAATTTGTCATATCAGACGAGTTTGAAAAATCTCGCTTGGCAACATCGAATTTTTCCCGTCTTAAATATCCTTGAAAAAATCGATGGTGCTCCTCTAGAACGGCGGAAATATCAATTACGAGACTAAGTTGCAGAGTCCCCCCCCCCCCCCCTGAACTTATATCTACACAGCTCTGGTCTGGCAGAGTGTCCCCTATGCCCCCACTGCAAAGGGAGTGAATCCCTTCACCATTTCTTCTTAACATGCAGGTTATATACAAACGAAAGGAAGAGACTGTTAGAAGAACCTCTCCACAGGTTGGCTCTAAATTTATCCCTTCTGGTGGTCTTTTTCTTTGGAGCAACTGAAAAGTGATTTAGCTACAGGAACGTTTGCGAGGCCGTATGCGATTTTCTAAAGGCAACAAAACGATTAGAATGTTAAGCTGAGGCATAAATTCACTTTATTTCAAACCATATTAGCTTGTTCGTTCTTTGTATTACCTCTATTTATTTTATTTCTAATCTATCGTTTACAAATTGCTTCTTTGTTTAAACATTGTTATCTAAATAATCCGGCTGGTGAAACAACTCCACCTCACAATAGAGGCACCGTCTGTTTCAAGGCCAATCCCCCGGGGTGGGTTGTGCCAGGACACAAAGGAACAACAAAAACAACAACAATAAGAAAAATGGGGGAATAAAGTAGACGGGGGCGAGAACGATAAAAAAATATAAAACGACCCAGAGCGAAAATACAGACAAAAGCGAAAGAGAAAGACACAAGGAAGGAAACAAAGAGAATAAGAAACGTAGAAGACATACATAGAAATTGTGTAAAAAGATAAAAAGTGAGGAAAAATAAGAAAAAATGGAAAGACAGGATAACAATCACCCACCTCCGAAATTTCACTAGCTACCCTAAATTTATGCCTTTTATATCTCCATTATGTTTCCAGACGTAGACCATAAGACCGGTGATGCACACTCACCTTGGAATACTGGCTTAAAGTATGGTAAGAAACGAGGCTACCTCTCTGCAAGTCGGAACCTTGATGTTGTCGTCTGTGATTGGCGTAGGCACTGTGACACTTTATATTAGAAAACTAAGTGGTTCCCACGCATCGTAAACATTCATCGACAGCTGCAGAATTCGCCGCCATTAGTGTAGCTCTGGAGTTTATATATATATAGTCGAAGAACCTTCGGGAACTTGGTCTGTCTTCTCGGACTCGAAGGCAGCTCTTAATGTCTTATGTCACCCTTTTGCCATGGACCTTATGAACAGTTACTAGCTGAAATAAGGCTTCTTCATCACCAACCAATCGAGAAACAGCACAGCATAGTGTATCAGTGGATACCAAGTCATTGCGGTATACATGCAATGACCGCGCAGATGAGGCCGCTATATCTGCACACGACGGTACCCAATACACAGCCATCCTGTTCTCAAGAAGCGACGCAGCTACAAGACTTCGTTCGCTTGCACGTGACCTCACACTGGTACAGTGGAACTCAACACACTTCACAAACAAGCGCCCGCATAACTTGGATCACGATCTTGAGCTTCATCTTCCCTCAGGGATATGTCGAGCAGAGGAGACTCGTCTATGCCGCCTGTGTCTTAGAGTGGCCTTCACGAAGGCATACTCCTATCTCATTGGAATGGCCAGCTTTTCTACATGCACTTACCGCAGCGGCGAAGAAACCAACGCGCTCCTTCTATGTGAGTGCACCCATTTCAACGCGCCAAGACAAGAACTGACTGCAGCTCTGGATAGACTGGATGATCGGCCTTTGTCAGAACAAAGGATTCTGGGTCATTGGCAGAGCCCATCCTCAGCCCAGAAGACTTTGAAAGCTTTGCTGCGCTTTTTGCGGACAACTGGCATCAGGGACTGACTTTAATGTCTTATCGTCTTTGATGCTGCCTGTCCTCTGTCGCTATTTTTTGTAATTTCTCTCTCTTCGCAACAATTCTTTTTATCATCTTTTATTCCCCTCACCCCTTTCCGCAGCCCAAGGTACCCAGCCGGTCTAAGAACTGGCTAACCTACCTGTCCTTCCGCTTAAACTTTCCTCCTCTTTCCTCCTCCTCATATTGCTACTGCCCCTCCAGCATACCGAAGCCGTGTTCACAGCTACAAAGATTGACTCCCTTTCGCCCGTTGTTGGAGCATTGAATATCTTATCGATTACAAGCTCTACAGGCTAAACAAAGAATTTTTTTGTCATTTGAAACCGTTGTTCCAGCAGACATACACCAGCAGAAAATACATAAGCGAACGCAATTCCAGCGGCGGTGGTGTTCCAACTCGCCGCGGCCGCCCACTCTCAAAACTCCCGCCTGCTCAGTAATCTTAATCCAGCACCTATCATGTGTTTCTTATTCTTCGTCAACCTCTTATGTGCGCTGTATCAACCAAGATCAACGCCTAGCAAGAAGCTCAAGCATTTAATCTTATCCAATCATAATAGAGACCAGGCTCTCGAAAAATGTATTCTTGTAGATGCTGTGAGTAGTTTTGTCGTGCAGCACGGACAGTTTGTGAGAACAACCACGATACTTTGGCGAATATTTTGAATGTCTCGGTGTATGTTAAGATAACTTCGTTCATATGGCAGTGCAGTAAAAAGCCCCGCTTTCCATGAAGCAATAACTTTAGGATATTCGCGAAAGATCATCCAATGGCGCTGCACAAACAAGTATTTATTCTGACAAGAAAACATTCTGACAAGGAAACATAGTTTTCAAATATGCCTCGAAAAACACTCCGAAACTTGCAAATAATTCTTATTTATTTCAGAGACGTCTGCACTACGCGTCAAAGTTGTCCATGTCTCCCATTTACATCGCAGATGCGATAGCCAGGCAGATCTGCAGAAAGTGGTGCAATTACTGACAATAAGCATGCATGCATTACGACCCCCCCCCGCATTGAAGGCGCACCACCACAGAAAGGAATCGAACCCACAACCTCATCCTTCGCATCAGACAACTATCGCTATATATCATTTAAAAGGATTTACACCAACGTACTTCTCTATTAGTTGAACAGTGCTATGTGTCGCTCAAAGAATATGTATAAATTCTCAAATCAATTATAGAATTCAAGCAATATATCAACACAAGAATGAAAACAAAAACCCTCTAAAGCATTTAAATTAGAGCAGCGCAAGTGTGTCACAAGCACGGCGTGATAGACAAAGCATTTGATTCCTGTCAGAAGATTGCAGGTTTGGGTCCTGTCAACAAGAAAATACTTTTTCGTTGCACTGCTTCTGGTATCGCTAGTTCTTTTATATATACTCACTAGCTTGTTATTTTGGGGGCAAGAAAATTTGTAAAATCATTTCCCAAATAATTCTCACGTACGCGCCCGAAGAAACCATTCATTTTTGATGAAACAGTCGTACGTTCCATATCCTTCGGTGTAGTTCAGTCTCCCCGATACCAGCAATCGCACCCAACGTTTCTAGTTTCGTGTATCCATCGCTTTAGCTGCAGCAACCATATAGTGAGGCCTTGGCACTCAATAAAAGAGGCGGTCGCTCACCTTGCGTCTGAATTAACGACGCTTTTTGATAGGTCGTCCCTAAGAGGACACTTTCAGACGACATGAGGAGGATTAGGATAAATCTGTGATGGAGGTAGTCAAAGTGAGTTAATTTCTGGTTTCTAATTTCTGAATAGCTATATAATTAGCTTTTAGAACATTCTAATCACATGTTAAGTGCGTTCTCTCGCCAATGCTTTCGTTTACATGAAGAACGACCACATCAACAACAAAAGAACTAGTGTTTATTACCTATGATTACAGCGGTTGGGATAAAGACGGGGAAACAAAGAGCAAACTTCCCCACGTAAAAGTTCTTGGTTTGGACGACCATTATATGACCCGACAAAGCGAAGGCTGCGATGAATCCCGATTGATGATGCTCATACGCGACAATAATGAGGATGCATGGCCAACGCATGATGGGTATGATAGTGTACAGATGAAGAGAAAGGATATAATAAAAACTACAGCAAACGTATTTAATGTCTCGCACAGCCGAATTTCTGGTTCTACATAAAGTGATCCATTTTGGAGGGCCTGGTGGCGGTGAAGTCGTACATTTGATGTACAAGACGCCAATGCTATTTCAAGAAACAACGTCTGCGTCAGAGCTTCTTAAGTTCCTTACCGATAAAAGACATCTCAGCAGTGGTGTGAATCATAAAAGGAGGGGTGGCGCCGAGTTGGTCCTGGTGGACCTCTTACCAGTGTCTTACTTTGAAATTCAGCTTTGGACCGCCGTCATGATAAAATACACTCTATGAAGCCCTTCCAAGAAGCATAAGCGAAGTTTTAAAGAGACAGTTACTTTCTGTTCCAAATACTATTTTATACTAGTGCTTATGTCTTGTTTCAACATAAATGTATCTATAATAAAGCAAGAAAGTGTTTCCCGATAATTTTAAGCAGCCGTATTAGCCCTCTGTCATCAGTTGAGGGCGCAACGTTGCAAAATATATTCTGTGCTTGGTGATCACTTTTCAGTTTGATGAGGTGAAAACTTTTCCGTGGAATAAAAGTAATAAAGGGCCTGGTAACGTTAGGAGCTAATCCCAGTTCTTCAATTGTTCCGTTATTGAGCATTGCAGGTTTCGTATTTCGTGTAATAAATTTGCTTTGGATATAATCGGAATCTGCTACGCGCTTCAGAGCAAGAAAGCGAAGCGAGTGGAGTCAAGAGGCAGGTTTATCGAGCATCAAATTTATCCAGCGGACACAGTGGTTCCGGAATTATGCCCTATACAGATCCCTGCATATTTCTTATCGGGGCACAATGAGGCGGTCGCTGATATTTCTTAAAATATTCTCTACGAGCTGCGGCTCCTTCCGGCAGCCCCGCAGTTTCGCACACTTCGAGAATAATGCGGCAGTTGACGTGGGGACATCATACAACACTACAAGTTGAACAGATGCAAATAATCAACACCCCACGACAAACTGAAGAAAAAACAGGCGCTTGCCTGGAGACAACTGAACAGTGACACGTGCCAATCCCAGTGATATCCTATACTACTTTGCTACCCATACATTCAAAATGCCTATTACATTAAAGCGTGTGGAGGCAGAGCGACGCGTCAGCACATGTTGTGAGAGTGTACAAGTAGCAGGCAACAATCCCCTATGAAACGGGCACACGTGGCTGTCTCGAACCGTGAAGCTTTCCTTCCGCAGTCATGAGCTCGCAGGTAAACTGTGGACAGTCTGGCATGCCCTGCAAGCCACCCGTCTCCAAGGGCTCGGGGTTGTCACTAGGCTAGGACGCTTGCAGCTTCACCCCACACAATAACACCGGACATTGTCAATAAAATTTTTACTCGCTTCACAGAAAATTCCGAGACCATACTGGTATGCGTGTATAATGTATCCTTGACATGTCCGTAGAGCATGAATTCCGGCTATCTAGGTGTAACTCATGTTTAAAGGGGCATTTAAAGCTCATTGGCGTCATAGTGCTGAATAGACAGGGACAAAGGAAAAGGACTCTGTCTGAATTGATGTCTTTTCAGGGCATTGGTTTCAATGAGCGCAATAAAGCAACTAGTTCAAACGTCTTACTCTCGTGGGTGCAATAGAAGCCCCTAAAGCTGATGTGCTATAATTTCTGCCATAGAAAAAATATTTGCAATAACAACGTAGGCACATTGTTTTGTTGGTGTTTCTTATAAAACTAGGCTTGCAAAAAACTACCTTTAAAGGCTCTATTGTTACTCGTCACTTCGCATGAACCCTCAAAATATAAGTTGTTTCATGAATAAGCACAAATGCGAGGAAAGTTCAGCATTCCTAAAACTGACTCCACGTAAGATCGAACAAAGCATGGTTTGTCAACCTGTTAAATTTCTTTGAAAATTTTATGCATTCTTGCCTGATCAGTGGAAAGAAGGGATCCACCACTAGCTTTCTGGCAACAATTTTTGTTTTCGTAGTACAGTAAAACCATAATGACGAAAAGGCTTAGTGCCGTGCTTACATGCTCTGTTATTTTTTTAAATTTGAGATGAATTACACAAAATTCAATAAAATCAAATAGCTCACATTTGTTTAGAATATTATATGCGTACTTGCACTTATCATCTAGTATATTTCGATTGTCGGCGTAGTGCATATGTTTTGTAAACATTTTCGAATATACCTAAAAAAACGTTATTTGGCCTAGTTTCCAGGCCTTCATTTCAAACAAAGAGTCTATGACAGAAACATGAAACTTCTGTATTGCTTTCTTAGAAAATTTTTATATAAAACTGCTAATGCGATACACTTGAGGATAACTTCCACAAATGGGAATTGGAGCATGGCTATTTTATTCGTCCTTTGCTCGCATATATAGCAGCCACGCGCTGTTAACATTGCAGACGTAGGAGACATTGTCTACACTTTTTGTGTGTCCAAAGTAAACGTGAACAAAAGCACGCCTACACTACATACTTGCATATTCAAACAAAAGCGTCCCGAAGTGACTTGTCTAACTTGGACATGGAAGGATTATAACGCACGTGCTTGGCGCGTAAACAGAGGCAATCAGGCAAGGTCACAGATTTGCTGTCTGTGGGTAAAGTTTCCCTGCTGCATTTGGTGCCCACCCAAGATACACTTCAAGCATTCACGTGGAAGTTGAAGTTTGACTGCGTTCCGTCGGTGGGAAGCACCTGCAAACTCTTGTCAGAAAGCTGCGGGCGCTCACTTCCCGCCCTCGGGTGACAGCCGCTTCATCTATGGAAACTGCGCTGCACAATTTGATTCATCACAGTGAAAACCATGAAGGTGGTGCTCCAGGAGCCAAATTGAAAAGTAACAAGTACCAAACTATAGACAACCGCGTATGCCCGCCCATCTAAGATGGTGGCAGCAGAGGACTTGTACTGGACTTGCGCACAGTTAAGTTCAATCAAATCGATAGGACCCGCGCTTTGCGCTGCTGCTGTACGGTCATGGCTGCAAAGTATATCTCCCAACAAGATTATTGTGCAGACTACCATTCGAAGCACTAGTAGCTCAATTCAAAGACACGAAATCTTCACATAGTTACCGACTTATACATCACAGCTTAATGCCGCAGTGCCTCAATGGACCCCCCGCGTCCAACACTAATTTCTAATCATTTACTACCGTGCTTATCACTGAAAATTTGCCACGGCTAGACATAACTACTCACTAAAATATTATGCCGAATCAAAAATCCGTACGTGATCACAATTTTCGCACTATCTTCACACCAACGTGTGCTCAGTTTTGTACAAAGACCTTATCTTCACAGCGAAAGATGGAATGTGCGTGCTTTCCTGCTCGGTAATCCTGCACTCATGGCAGCTCCCGTGACCAAATCAATTCGAAGTTGGCGCCCGGATTGCAGTCGACAGCTATTTCAGTGTTGTTTGCCTTTTACGAATCTGAAGTGGCCTGCATTACATCCTTAGCGGGCTGGAAGTCTGATTTACCGTTGCCTAACCTTGCGCAATGCATTTTTGACGGGCCGTAACTGCAAGTGAAACTTATAATGCAACATGTTTCAATTGATTGTGAAACCCGATGTGCGAAAGAATAAGTAGGGTAAGTATAAATACATAAAAGTTTTTTTATTCGTCGTCAGAAGTTTTTCTTGCATGCTCCTTTCTTCAAGTTAGTGCGATTACATTTTTTTATTGAAAAGTGGTAATAATATATTATTTGTAATTTTCATAAATAAACTTACTGAAAAAGTAACATGGAATTTTTGCCGCTCTGTCGTCGGCCCTTTTCGAAATAAAGACTTTCAAAGTAGGGAAAAATTACGTTTTTATTTTAAATTTTAGAAATTTTACTGAAAAAATTGCTCTACGCTGTGAATCAAAATACAACTAAATGTAAGCGCAAGTATGTCTATATTTAGCTACTGAAATTTCAGGTACATAGATGTAATACCTTTTATGCAGGTCATCGCCGAATCCGAAAAAATAGAGACAACAGGTAAGAGTGGCACTCCACCTCTTCTTGGTTATAAATTTACTGTGCTTCAAAAACGTTTTATACAGCAAAACCAACTGCGGTTCTCTTATTTTCACTCATTGGACAACGCGATATAAAATTTTGAAAAAAATTTACGAGTTTGACCAGTCATGCTTAGTTCAATCTTTCGTAGAATCACCCTAAAGACGTTTTCAAATCCACAGGAAACGATGACAGAATTGCCTGTCTGCATTAAAATTCTCTGTCGCCTTAGGCAAGCTTAAGGGCAGCAGAGGCAAAAGATTATGCTTCAACAAGACTCCCAATAAGATACTTTCACAATATCAGGCACTAAAAAAATGGCCCCGTATCTGCACGTTACACCGCAAATGTCGTCAAAAGACGATAGTCTTGCGTCTGGCGAGAGGAAATAAACTGTTTATTTGATATTCTGCGCAAGAAAATTGGTGAATGGTATTCTGGAGGCACTGCGTTAAGCGCGAGACAGACGTGCGATTTTCTCTGCGATTCGGCGTGCGGTGCGACGATGCGACTGCCGGAGTGGTGACGTTTCGTGACGTTTCGTGACGTATCCTCGCGTCGCACCGCCGCTCAGCTGGTGCGGCGAGCATCAAACCGGCAAGATATTTTGGTCGCAGCCTCGCCCCGTCGCATTGCAGCAGCCAATCACAGCGCGAAGAAAGAAACGTCACGATGACGTGCCACGAAGCAGGTGAACCAGCTAGTGGAGCTGCCATATTGCCAAATTTTTGTGCTGACAAGGTGGCTGCATCGGTGCCGGCAGTTTCGTCAAAGCCATGAGTTCAGAAGCGGCCCGATTTTCCACTGAACTATTTATTTCACTTGTGCGGCAGGAGCCGGCACTGTGGAATCAGCGCTCGGCAACGTACAGAAATGCAGACGCACGTGCGGATACCTGGAGACGAGTCGTCAGCACGCTAGGCCTTGCTTTGACAGATGGTATGTACATGTACTTCATTGTCAAATATTTTTCTTTAGGGCGCTTTTTTTGTAGTGTGAACTGCGCACGCAGCTGAGCTTTTCACGTGAGATAAAGTTTAAAACACGTAAGTTTTTGACTCGCACGGCGCGAACCTTGAAACGTGACGTCTGGCAAATCTGGAAAGCTATGTTTACCGGTTTCAAATTAGCAAGTGACATTCCATCGGGTTACACTCCGTAGTGATTGGAAACGGTGCTTAATGACTAATTTTGAGCACCTATGACTTCTTTTCATAAAGTAATGTACGCCGCCGCTTATATTATGACCCCATAGAAGTGTTGTGGCGAGCAAACGAGCCCGCGCCTCTCGAGCCGCTATGTAGCCTCCAGTAAAGGGGCCTCACATGAAAGCCACTTTTTACACTTCTAACAGAAAGTCTTGCAAACACTTTTCATGCGTCGTCTAACATAGCTGTTGCAGTCTTAACGTCAACCAAATTGTCTTAACATCAATCATCAGTGATGCACGTATTGTACGAAATTGTTACGCAGTACACAGCTCGTGCAATGTTTGTGGCATTGAAAGGTTAAACATGGAAACATTTTTCGCCTGTGAATAATTGCCCACTTTGTCATTGCAAGCATTAAAATTGCAATTGTGTTGGCCGATTTGGTGCATAGTATTATGAGATATCTGAGTGGCAAATTCGGAAGCATTGATGGAACAACCAGTAAAAAGCGTGAAATGTCACATGTCATCTTGCCTTCAGGGTTCTTTTTTCTTGATTCTCAGCTTGTGTCACCAATATTTCATTAAAAATTGTTGGAGAAATAGTGCATAATGTGTTTTTGTTACCTTTTCCTTTCTATAAAATGTGAAGCTTGCGTATAATAGATGGCGCAATTTGAGGGACACATTCTCCAGGAAACTACGAGAGCAGAAGAAAAAGAGCGGAGCCGGGGTGGTGGAGGCAACGCCAAAATGGAAATTCTTCGACCTCCTTTCTTCTTGAAGGACGTCACCGAGCCACGTCCGTAAGTCGAAGCTTTGTTTGTGGTTTGTAGCAAACGTTGAAGCGTTGAAAGTAGCTTACACTTTATAATGTTTTACTTGGAGCGGAAACACCTGACACCCAACCTGCTCCCTTCGTTGTGGCTACAGTGTCACTGAAACATACTAAAGAAAAAATGGACACAGCATTGGACTGATTATCACTTGAAGTGTATCAGTGAGGCTCATGTACTTAGAATTAGGTGCACTTCTTGGAAGTATTTTCATATAACTATTTCAACTAATTTGCAACTAAATTTTCACTAACTAGCAACAAGTTCCCCTCATATACCATTCATCTGCTATTTGTTTGTCATTCATTTAGAAATCGGTAGAATTTCACTTGTAGAATCGATTTCTTCATGTTTAGATTGTTACCACAGTTTGCAGCATAATAGCAATTAGAAAGGTGGTGCTTTCGGGCCTGCACACTAGAAGCGATAATGCATAGTAGTTAGTGCATGCATTCAAAGAAATGTATTTGTAACTGCTGTATTCTTCATGGCACTAATTATGTAGCTGCTTGTTTTCCTCATAGCACAAGCAGTAACCTGGACGAAGAGAGCGGAGATGCCATTGATGATGCAGCAGTGGTGTTTGCATCAATGTTGCCCCCTCGGTGTGCCAGTGCTCAGAGCGAAAGTAATTATTGCTCTGACACACCAGACCACACCATACCCGCTTCTCCCACTTTAGATAACAGTAACTTTTTCTTTAGACCTATTTCTGCTTTCCTTCTTCCCACCCTTTCCACACAACTGTCCACCTCAACACCTGTCCTGTCTACCCCTTTAACGCCCATCCCGCTATGTCAAACGCGATGCACAACACAAAGAAAACAAACAAAGAAAACAAGCAGCGAGCTTGCTGGATAAATTTGATGAGGAATTGAAAAACGAGAAAGAAAACAGAACAGAGAAATTTTTACTTTCGCTGGCAGAGCACATGGACAAGGTGCCTGAACACCTGAGGGGCAATGCAAAATGCACCTACTTGAAGTGCTAATGCACTACGAAGTAGGACAAGTGCCAAATGTATTGTCGACGATCCAAGGGCCGGCTGAAGCAAGCCAACAGTAATTAGTGCTGCCAGAATTATTATAAATAAAATTTTTTATTTTTTTCCCAATTGCATAAAGTTTGTTTTGCCTTCATGAAAAGTTTGGGGCCTAAGTAGCACTTGGGCCCTAGTACTTCGTAAAAAGGAGGTGATAGAAAATAGGTCATCAGAGGCAGAGTAAACAATTGACGCTGAAGTACAGTTTTCTCTCATATGAAGCACAATATACAAATTTTTCAATCAAGGCAGAACAATTATGCAGTGAATTGCTATAGGCCATGTAGCACCCAGAACGTGTAGTTATTGCATAGGCAATACAACTATTGTTTTTTTTACATTTAATATTTAAGTTTTACAGAAAGTTTATTATCTTTTATTTTCAGAAAGTGGAGCAAGAGCTAAAGGCCACGTGGCCTCACAGAAGCTTGGTGTTTATAAAATACTATTGCAAGCTTTTAAATGAATCTTATATTCTGCCCTCTGATGACAAGCAAGACCTATTTCTGCTGGATATGCTGCCAATTGCAGTGCATTGTTGTTACACCAAAAGTGCCCCTCTCGTATGGACGACACTAAGGTGCATATTGTGCAATTTTCTGAATGCTTGGGGTTCTATAGAACATTAGGCCGTTTCGTTATTGGGGGAAATCTTGGAGCACCTCGCATCATGATGCGACTAGCGCTGCAATCGTGCACCGGCAGCAGCTCATGCGTGTGCAGACGCTTAAAAGAGTGTAGAGTTGAAACCTTGTCGTCTGCTACGACATAACACAAACCGCATTATTAGCCAGCGCACGAATACCATTGTTAATGCAGACTGGGCCGATACTCTGGAATAATCAATAAAAAATTGCACCGGAAGATCGGATACAAAGAAACAAGGAACGACAAACTACAAATGTGATTGTGAAGTACAGATGCAATATTCAAGTGGTAGTGTAGCGTATAGCACCTGGTTTAGTGTCTTCTGGCTTGACAAACGTTCAGGATTATTTTAGGTTTGCAAATTCTTTTAACTTTGCTTTGTGACTATTGTAATTGAGACAGCTTTTGGGAGCAATGTACTGTGCTGGCCGGACACTGCAGTTAATATGACACAAGAAGTGCTTGATTGAATTTATTTATACAATAACAGCATCATCCACGGTACCTGGGTTAATATAACCAGTCACTATCAAAAGTCTAAACAGAAAGGTTCCTGAGCACATATGGTGAAACTCAAAACACAGAAAGACCTCCCAGTTTATCTATTGGTAATACCACAACTGATTTCTTATCTGCATGTAAGCAAGGCAAATTTACTAGCTGTTTTTTTTTTCTGGGAATCCAGTCAGTTTATTCAGTCCAATACTGAGCAAGTAAAAAGCTGATATACAGAAGGAGGTCCCAAGTAAAACTGTCAGGGGGACCTCCTGTGAATTCATGTATAATAATATAGAACGAAGATTGGCAACTAAGGAAAAAACGGCAAGTGAATAAAACAAAATGAACGTAATGAAAATTAATATTGAAACTTATGGTAGTTCAAGACATTTACATGTAAGTGATAAAACAGGAGATAACTAATTGGATTAAATGACTATAACATAACACATACATATCACTAATACAGTGTTACTACTTCAGAACCTATACACGTACACATAAGTGCATATAACCGTATTTAAACACATATATATATACACATACATATATATTCAGGTGTCGCATGTTGTTAGCAAGAACTGTTTTAGATGCCGCCAGAAACAATGTAATGAGAGGCTTGATTATTATAACTAAGTAATTTATGACAGTACAAAACAATATTAAACACCTAGCAGAGCCTTGGAATGCTGTAGTGGGGCATTCTTTTCAGTGCCCTCCTGTTGGTCGTCCTATTCTGAGCAAATGCCCCTGATACAGGGAGTCCGCCTTGACTTGCCGTTGTGCTGCCTGCTCGTAGTGCTGTCCAATCAACATCTACACAATTGGGGCAGAGTGCTGTGGCCTCAAAACAACTTCTACTCTCCTTCTACAACCTGATCACA
The DNA here is from genome assembly GCA_013436015.1 of Rhipicephalus annulatus. NCBI lineage: Eukaryota > Metazoa > Arthropoda > Arachnida > Ixodida > Ixodidae > Rhipicephalus > Rhipicephalus annulatus. The sequence goes on from WOVY01015173.1 coordinate 104,359, forward strand.
ATCACACATTGAAGGCCTGTTTGTGCTTTTTGTGACTGTGTTTCTCGGGCAAGGTGCACCATTTGTCAGCAACTGATCCACATAGTACATGGTTACCCCTTGAAGAAGCAGAGGAAAGCACCTGATGACATGCACTGTCCCCATTCCAGTGCACTCGGTGCAGTTTTCTTAGTATGGTTTCTCACTCACTCATGC
>WOVY01015174.1:0-34754 GCA_013436015.1 Rhipicephalus annulatus
ATATACTTCTCGGCCTTCGATAATATGTACATATTGCCTTAGTATGTATTTTTGCTCGAAGTGCAGCTCGCAAATGGCATCGGTGACTTGCAAGGGCCGATCAGCGCGGTTGAGATTCTGGTCCCATAGCCGGCGTCTTTCTTCGTCTTGAGGGTACTCCAAAGAGTGAGAGCTTGGGCTGGTTTTTAACTCTGCTGTATCCGGTTTGGCAGCCTACGACACAACAGTAATTTCTACGCCTAGACGTGCTCATCCTCTATCTTTTGAAGCAGCTTGGAACGCTCCGTTATGCAACCAGCAGACACATATCTGCGCACGCAAACGTGCCGTCTGCCGCGTATTCTTTGTCCAGACGGCTTTGCTCAAAGGGAAATACAAACCTACGCGTTCACGAAAAAAAGCATACATTTTATTTCATGTCACTTGTTTTTGTCTCTAATAATGTGTAAAAAAGAACCAGGAGACAAATTGTGAAAACAGCGCACGAACGACGGTGCATCGAACAGACGACGGCGCGTCGAGCAGACGACAACATCGAGCGCTCAGCGTCCCCGCCAGCGCGTCGTGCGGCCCGAACCGCCGCACGACTCGCCACGCTCCCGCCGAAACTGACGTCACTTCAGGAGAAGGCTACTGCAGCGCCACCAAATTTTCCGCCGTTTTTGCTTCACCCGCACGCTTGCCGCCGGCCACAGTGGACCCACTCCCCCATTCTAGTACACTCTAAACCGAACGCTTTTGCCTCAAAAAGGTTCGTGCCACCTGGTGGCAGCAGACGCGGCCAATTTAATAATAACATAATGACACAAAAATACGTTCAATTGTTTTTTTTTCATTTTTGAAAAAAATCAGCGTGTCACTGCAAAAAGTACTATATTGCGGCTCAAGATCAAGCGCTCAATTTAACTGTTCGCCAGCCAATGGGAAGCGTCTGAACTCTTGAGGGGCGGTGGGCGGTGCGGGTAGCTCTACAGATTATCGCCATTTATTTTATCCCTGGCGAAGAGACTTTTGCCGCACTCGAAAACAAGAAGTAGCTATCACAAGGCTGCGTTGCCGAGTACCAAATCTAAATTTCTATAAACACAGGTCCGCTCAGGCACCTTCGCCACTGTGTGCGTTCTGTGATGAACTGGAAACAATAGACCATTTCTTTTTGACCTGCAGGCGGTTTAACACATTACGGAAAACCCTATTAGAAATACCTTTACGTGGTATTGGTATGGACTTATCTCTGCCTGTCATTTTGTCTTTTGGAGCTTCCATTTCTGCTTTCTCTAATGCGACAGTATGCGCGGCCGTCCGGGACTATATTGATGAAACTAATAGGTTGACTAATTAACCAGTTTTATTATCCTAACAGGTTCACATAACTATAGACGTATAAAATCTGATTATTGCTCTATTCTGAGAATAAATTCGTTTATGTAAATATTTTATGCATTACATTTAGCACCACACTTTCCTAGGCTATCGGTAATCTTTCTGTTAAACCACCATCATTCCAAATATGAACAGTAAATGTTGAAACCACTCGATTCTTGGCCAATCCCCCACAGTGGGTATGCGCCACTAACAATAGGAAAACAACAACAACAACAACAACGGTGCGGTTGGAAATTCGAAAAAGAGGATCGCCAGGGGCGTGCAATGCGCTTACATATCGTAAATATTACCTTGACAAAGCTCGGCTCAAGGCGTCACCGCTATGCATTTGGTGCAACGAAATTGAAACAATTGAACATTTCTTTTTATTCTGTCATCGTTATTTTTATCAGAGAAAAAGATTTTTAGTAGCCCCATTACAAAAGCTAGGAATACAAGTAAATCTACCAGTAATTTTATCAATTGGCGGAACTTCATTTGGTTACTGCCACAGGGATGTATGATCCGCGGTGTTTGATTACATCAACGCAACTAAAAGATTACCATGCTAGTGAACCCCTACATTTTCAGATGTTTAGTTTATAATTCGTAGTTATGTCATTCAAAAACAAAAGATGGTTTGACCGCTTGCTCAGCAAACATTTTTGTTTTTTGGTAGTATTATTTTAAGCTACTTTTTCAGATTGGCTTCATTTTCATTTTAGTTTCATTTAAGTATCCTGCCGCCCGGTTCTTGGCCCATCCCCCTTAGTGGGTAAGTGCATTCATCTGAGGTCATCAGCATCATGTGATCTGTGTGGATGTTCAGTTCCGGCAGTTCAATAGGTTCACTGTTCACATCGCAGCCTTGCGTGTTGCCTTGCTCCGCGAACAAAATATCGGGTCCTTCAACTGTCGAGTGATGAAGTGTTTCAGCTGAAGACTTCTTCACTGGCGGTGAGCCAACGGACCCACACAAATACAGGTAAGAATGGTACGAAGCCCGTTACGGTATTCGTACTTCCTTCGCTCCTTTCCATTCCGTTTTGCGCCGTATGCCTAATGTTTCAGGCACAAAGTGTGCTGCTGTAGGCCTTTGCCCTGTAATTTGACATACCTACTTATCCCCTTGCTCCTTCAATGCTCTTCACGATGCGCGAGCTAGGGCCCCCGCTCCTTGTTAAATGCTTCAGAAAAGGAGCGTCAGAAAAATGGAAGCACCGTTTATGTGCGCTCGCCTGCTGAATTATTTGCTCTCTTAAGCGGTCTGTGATGATGTGGATTGTGTGGCCCGTGACGGAGCGAAGAGGGAACGGCAGTTCTGCTCTGTGGTACGCCTTGGAGGCGAAGACGAGGAAAAGGAAGCGCGAGCGGGGCGTGCAAGAATCGAGTGGTGCTCGAGCTTTCGAACAGCGACTGACGTTTGCCTGCTTTGAGGGTTTGGCCAAGAATTCAATAGTTGTGATTGATTTTATTTATTCTTTTTTTCGTAAGCGTTTCTATAGTGTCCTTATTGATTAGCGAGTGGATTTTCAGATAGTACGACCAGGCAGATGCCGTTTTCCTCACCTGGACCAGGGGCTTTCCTCTGGTCTGCTTCTCTTCCTTCGCAGGAATTACCAGTGGACTTGTTTTTACGCAATGGCATCTCATCCGTTCCTGTGGCATTGGTCCCAAGCAACGATGGTATCATACGGATGAAGAATCCAAAAATGATTCAGACGGAGTTGAGAGCCGCTACAACTCACTACCAAAGCATCACAGAGGTCAGGCAGTTCGGCAAGGGTGGCATTCTTTGCTTCTCGTCTGACCAGCTCTGTGTTCGAGACCTACTAAAATGCTCGGTATTTGCTACCAACCCGGTGAGCGCATTCATTCCACCTCACCTAGCTTGCGTCAAAGGCCTCGTTCGGGGTGTCGATGTCAACTTGACCCCAACTGAGATATTAGATATGTTTTCAGAAGCAGGTGTGATAGCTATCTATAGATGTAGTCGAGTTGTGGACAAAAACAAGGTCCCAACGGAGTCCGTGATTGCCACATTTGCCGGGTCGAATCGCCCAACCGAAATCAAAGCGTGGCCTTTAATATACAGAGTGGAGCCACTATCACCTCGTCCGCTACAGTGTAATAAGTGTTGGCGTTATGGGCACACAGTGAAAGGGTGCAGGTCAGTACCTAGATGCAGAATTTCTGGTGAGACGCACAATTCAAACGACTGTAAAAGTAATGAAGAAAAGTACTGTCTTTGCCATGAAGCACACTGCGCTGACAACCCAAACTGCTCAGCCAAGGCACGTGAAATCCAAATACTTGAAATCGTAGACAGAAGGCGATGCTCCCGAAAGGATGCCATTGCTGAAATCCAAGCCCGAACTCAAGGGTATGCAGGAGCAGCTGCCCGCCATAACATAGCAATGGAAGCATCCCTTTCCCTATCAATTGCGGATATGATCGAAAAGGCTGTGGATAAGGCTATGCAACGCCTTGCTACCACCTTATGTGAGTCGCTGTCGCACATTGTGAATAACCAAATCGCACAAGTCTATGGAGCGCATATAGATATAAGTATGGCTGTAAAAAATGCTGAGTCTGCACACCCGGCAAGTGAGGCAGAATCTGAGATAACTCCACCAGATGCACAGTCTACAGAGCCATCTGGAGAAGGCGTTCAGAGGCAAAGCGAGGGTGCACAGGAAACTTCTCAGGACACACAAGATATGGACACAGATCTCAAATGCCTAAAGCGTTCTAGATCCCCTGCATCGAAAAAACCTAGCTCGCCGAAACATGTAAAAAGCAAGAAATACCAGAAAGACAACCTTTCAAAAACCGATTTTCTAAAAGAAAGTATTTTAGAAAAGGTGATTGCCGAAACCATTTTAACGAAATCATAGGGTCTCTTAAAATTATACATTGGAATTGCCGATCTCTTCACTCAGCAATAACAGATCTGTTATACCTGTCTTCCAAATTCGATCCGGCTATTATTGCATTACAAGAAACTTGGCTATCCACAAATCATGTATTTCACCTACCCAACTTCCAAACTTTTCGTCTAGACCGTCCATCCAAAGGTGGAGGTTTAACTTTCTTTATAAACAATAAAATTAGTTTAAAAGTCAAAAACTCATACAACTGTATGTCTTCTGAATGCGAAATTTTCGCGTTAGATATTACCTTGCCAGGATACTTGCCTTTCTCGCTAATAAACGTCTACTTTCCTGTAGGCGTTCAAGACACGAGACTGTTAGATATGGCTGCTAATTCAGGCTGTAAAGAAAAAATTATAGTTGGTGACTTCAACTCTCACCATACCTGCTGGGGTTTTAGAACTGATCAGTGTGGACAACGGTTGTGGGACTGGTCGGTAGACAAAAACTTACTGTGCCTTAACGCTAGAACTCCCACATTTATTCGAGGTCATTCACGCTCCGCCTTAGATTTAAGCTTTGTAAGCTAGGCCATTGCTAGTACATCGTGGACGGCCCTTGATTGCGCCTCCAACAGTGACCACTTTCCAATAATGTTCGAGATCGCTTGCCCCATCAAACCATCATGCTTCCATGCCCGAACCTATATAAATTATGCAAAATTTCAACACGACCTAAAAACTGCTTTAGACGCTCCTTCTCAGGATGGAGATGACACTAAAGCTATGAAAATAAGCGCAGTAATTAAAAGGGCATACAAAAACGCTGAATTTACTGTTAAATCGGCGAAGAGAATACCCTATAGCCCCTGGTGGAATTCCAACTGTTCACGAGATCACAGACGAAGACAGGCAGCTTGGAAGAAGCTAATACATAATCAGTCCCCTAAGAACTGGGCAGATTATAAATTTCTTGCCGCTGTATTTAAACACACGGTGGCCCAAGCTAAAGAAGATTATGATAAAAGACATTTCGATTTTCTCTCGAAATCCAAAAATAAGAAAGCTTTATTTCAATATATGCGATCTCGCAAAATCCTGCCGTCTACATTAAATACTAGTTATAAAAAACTATCATTGGAAGAAACGAAGAACTCTTTAGAGTCAATTGGCAGAGGTCTAGAAATGAGATTTTCTTCGATTATGGCTTTCAACTGGCAAAAGTCTAGCATAAGCACTGACTTCGAAAACGTAACGCTGTCTGAAGCATCAAAAGTCATTCGAGATCTACCATCGTCAGCTCCTGGTCCAGATGGAATCACAGTTCCTATGATTAAAATTTTATTCAAGCTATCCCCCGGCGACGTCATTAATCTCATAAACTACTCTTTAAAGAATGCCTGGATACCGTATGACTGGAAAATATCTAAGGTAATCCCATTAATAAAAAAGCAAGGAGTAGGTTTTACCATAGAAAATATCAGACCCATCTCGCTAACTTCGAACATGGTGAAACTCATAGAGAGGGTTCTAAAGGGCCGAATAAACTCCTGGATGACGAATAAGGTCTTATTAAAGCCAAATCAAATTGGTTTTCGTTGTGAATGCTCAATTTGGTGCGCCCATGCGGATTTAGAGAGTCGAATACAGCTTGCTCGTAAAAGGAAACAGTACGCCGCATTAGTAACTCTCGACATAGCTAAAGCGTACGACAGTGTCGAGCACTCTATTCTACTGACCACCTTGCAGAGTCTAAAGTTTCCTCAGTATATTACTGAGTGGATAGCGGAATTCCTAAAATCAAGGGAATTGTATTGCGTGAAGGATGGCTGTTGTTCGCATAAATTCAAACAGAAACGTGGTGTTCCACAAGGGTCCGTACTATCTCCAGCATTATTCAATATACTGATGAGCTCTATTCCAATTGTTCAGGATGTCACTGTCTACATTTATGCAGATGATATCGCGTTCTTCGCTGCAGAGAGCGACATTTACTCACTACATCAAAAACTGCAAAGATATATTAATACACTAGAAATTTGGTTGCAATCCATTTCATTGTCATTGAACATCAGTAAAAGTGCGCTCTTGGTGTTTCCTATAGCAGATACAGTTTCAATTTCTGTATTGTATAATCGGGAACCTATTCCACAAGTAGATTCACTCAAGTACTTAGGAATGATTTATAATGAAAAACTAAATTGGAGCCCACACATTGAATATATAACAGCAAAGGCACAACGGGCGTTAGGTTTATTACGCAGGTTAAGCAACAGAAAATACGGGCTGCGCAGACACACGATGTTAATGATATATAAAATGTATGTGCGACCAATATTGGAATTTGGGTGTGTATTATTCTCGGGGGCCGCTAACTATAAAATTAAACCGCTAGTATTGTTAGAGCGAGAAGCCCTGCGAATATGCCTGGGACTTCCCAGGTTCGTGGCGAATAGTGTATTGTATCAAGAAGCGCGATTGCCAACACTCCTCTGTCGATTCCGCATTTTAACGGTTCAAACCTTCTTAAAGTTCTACAGTTTACCGGCGCGAAGATCAGAGTACGCATTTATCAGCGACCCTGACTCTTTCTTTCTTGCACATTGGCCTCGATTTCATACCCCTCAGATAATTTTCGCTAAAAAGAAACTGGATTGCATAAATGTAGACATTAGCACAGTAATTGAAACTAATTTTTCTACCATCAACATTAAAATAGAGTACGATGAAATCTTTCCCCCACAAGCCAAGTTGCAATCTCTGAGATTTTTGACCACTACATTAAACGATTACTTGGTACATGCAGAAACAAAAAATGTAATAGCTACAGATGCTTCTGTCAACAATGAAAAGGCAGGTGTAGGAATAGCGTCTGATTCCCTCGGCTGGTCTTTTTCAGTAAGGCTTCCAGATTTTACTCCAATATTTGAAGCTGAGCTAGTAGCTATTATTTTAGCCCTTCGTAAAATTCCTACGACGGAGACCAGTGCGATCATCCTAACAGACTCACTTTCGGTGTGTGCAGCTCTGACAAACTCTGAACAATCTCGTGCCCTAGCAGCGTTCAACACATTAGCACCGCCGCATTTAAAACTCCTCAAATTAGTGTGGGTCCCAGGTCACTGCGGATTACAATTAAATGAATTGGCAGATGCTTTGGCACGAGCATCACTCGATGGACCAGTAATTTCAGTACTTCCCGAGTTAGAATACTTATCAGGTGTTAGATATAGGAAATTCGCTATTTTTACAGATAGTTTAGAAAATATCACACAATGGACAGATTATCAGCACCTCAAATTTCCATGGAAAGCCCAGTGGAGTCCGTCAAAAAAACTTGAAATTATAATTTCTAGATTCCGGTGCCGTGTCCCCCCATTAAATTTTTATTTACACAGAGCTGGTCTGACACTTTCCCCCCTTTGTCCGTTCTGCGAAGAATCAGAAACTATTGATCATTATTTTGGCTCATGTCGTAACTATGCATTAATTAGGAAACGACTTTTAGATATTCCATTTGCGAAGCTAGGTTTAAATTTAACCGCAGAAAATGTTCTAAGTTTTGGTGCCTCTGTTTTGGGAAATTGCCACAGAGATGCATTCGATGCGGTGTGTAATTTTATTCAAGACTCTAAACGTTTTTCAACATAAAGCCCTCGTTAACAAATACTAAAAAAAAACGGGTCAAAAAGTAATTTTCTATTCTGGATAAATCCGTGACATACCAAATTAATCGGGTTTGGCAAAACCAGCTGTTTGGTCGGCTCCCAAAATCAAGTTGTAGCTATTAGTATCTACTTCTTTATTGATTTTTTTGTTCTCACTATCTAAATCTTTGGTTTATTTCTTTTTTTCCAACATACTGTCTTAACTATACAACTCCCCCCCTTTTTTTTCGTTGTAAGCAATAATGCAGTTATCGTTAATATGAGACTATTTGTTCTCTTGGCCAATCCCCCAGAGTGGGTACGAGCCATGGATTAAAGGATACAAACAAACAAACAAAGGGGCGTGCGGCTCGAGCAGTTGGAGCGTGACAGTTAGAACGGCAGCTGCTGGTCGGCGGTTCGGGTCGCGACATCGCTGAACCAGGTGTCCGGCAGCCTTGCGGATCTGGTGAGCTGGCTTCCTGCTTCGGGCTGCGTCACTCAACCAGGTGTCCGGCAGCCTTGCGGACCTGGTGAGCTGGCTTCCCGCTCTGTGGCCGGCGCTGACACGGGGACCGGCAGCATAGTCTGTTCGTGGCCCGAGGTCCTGGGGCCCGAGTGGTGGCACGAGGTGGCCGCGGCTCATGTTGGCGACGGGCTATTAACCTGCACTGCAGTGGCCTGGTGATCTACCGGCCTGCAGCACCACCATCACCACCACCACCAACTCACCACGGTCAAGGCAGCGTGACTGCACAAGGAACACCGGGGACGACCGACCTCGCCGCAGCGGCAACAGTCATAACGGCGAGTAGGACAGTTCGTGTGCCGAGGTGCGTAGGACGTTTGACATGTAAATAAGGAACGCTATAGTGTGTTGTGTGTGAATTGTAAGAGAGATCGGTTGTGTTAAAGTCTGTGTTGTGTGTACAGAGTTACCTGACTGCCGGTTGATTTATTCCGGATCCTGGGCCCACATTACACCATCACAAACTTGGCGAGCGCGCCAGGATCCCGCCAGTAACATCTCGAACGCGGAAATCGCCAGTCAGGTGTGTGCACGCAGCACAAGACGAGAGACATGGATCTCGATAAGTTAGCGGCTGTAGCAGCTCAGTTAGGCTTGTCTGGCGCGGAACTTCGCGAATGGATTGAGCGAGAGCAAGTTAGGCAGAGAGATGTGCTGTGTCGGGGGCTGGCTGGTCCCGACGAAGCAGAAGAAACGGCCGACGGAGACGTACGCGGCCAGCGGGGACCCGACCAGCCCGAACACGCGGGTTGGCGCCAAGCGCCGAAAGAAAAGCACACAACCGCACTCTACGGTTACCTAACACACACTGGTTTTATTTAACAGTCGCCTTGAAATCCCGGATGCCAGAGCGGCGCCCCCTGGCATCCTCAAATGTCAATTCGAAACCGAAACTGGAAACCCAAAACACAACAATCATCCCCTCCTCGAAAAAAGCACACTTATACACTGTTGATATTTATACATGATCGATACAAAAGTATATACAAGGTATGTACGTTAGAACATATGTAAATTCAAAACACGGCACACCGAACTCACACACTACAAGTCCTGAAAATGCATGGAAAATATGTACATTGGAAGTCCTGAAAATGCACCAAAAAATTGTATACAACTCGGTACAATATAGATTTGTAGTTCTACGTCACGCAGTCTTCGAACCGACGCGGCTTCTGCCGCTTCCGCTTAGGGCAGGCCCTTTTGGGTGTAGAATGAGGTGCAAGAGGAGAAGAAAGTTGTGAATGTTCTGAACGAGCGTTAAAATTCGCGGTCTCATCAGAGCTCGCAGCATGAGCTTCGGAAGAATTATGCGGACCGGAGTCCGGTTAAACGGTCTCAGCCGTATTTGACGGTTCGAAGTGAACCGTATGACTTGGTATACTTGAACCAGCGACACCGACTGGTAACTCCTCCCCCCTTGAAGAAGAAATGCCTGTACATGGAGGCCACATGTAACAGTCTGATGCGTAGTTGAAAGGCGTGGACGGAACGTGATGAGGAAGACTTTTAGGTGTTGAAGGCGAATCCATATGAAAAATAACAAGGCGCGAAGCATTCTAGATGTTACCATCACTTAAGCGAAACGAAGTGGGGCTAACCTGACCCAAGACTTTGTAAGGACCCCGATACTTGGGGCGCTTGCCTGGCACACGAACCTTGACTAGATCGCCAGTGCGAACTTTGGACTGCTTTGCACCTCGACGGGTGTCGACATACTTTTTCATTGCTTGTTGACGAGAAAAAATCCTGGTACGGATTTGATCAGGAGAAAACACTGCTATGTTGCGAGGCAAAGAGACTATGTCGAGAGCAACTCGCGGTTGCCTACCGTGGAGAAGTTGAGCAGGAGACACTCCAGTGGTGCCTTGTGGTGTGAACCTGTACGAAGCTAAACATTCCGTCAAGACTTGCTTGAGGGCACGGTGCTCTAATTGGGCGATCTGGATATGTTCCTTCAGAACGCGATTAAAGCGCTCGATTTGCCCATTTGATTGGGGATAGAAAACTGATGACCTCAAGTGCTGAATTCCTCGTTGAGAAAGAAAAGCCTCGAAATGTTGGGATTGAAACTGTGGACCATTGTCTGTAACTATGGCATCAGGAAACCCTTCCCGGCTGAAGATTGAAGACAGAAATTCAATGATGACCTCAGAAGTAACCGTATGTGTGAAACAAATTTCTGGCCATTTGGAATGGTAGTCGATGAGAGAAACAATGAACCGGGCATTTTGCGGAACATTATGCAAAGGACCGATGATGTCCATGCCGAGTTTCTGCCAAGGCCGATCAGGCCACTGGACTGGCTGCAACGGAGAAAATGCAGGTTTGGCAGACTTGTCAGCTGCCTGACATACATGGCAGTTGTAAACTGCATGCTCGACCTGCTTATCTAAGGCTGGCCACCAGTACCTGTCTCGGAGATTCTGTTTGGTGCGGACAATGCCTGGATGGGTCTCATGGGCAAGCTGTATTAGCTTGTTACGGAAAGAAGCAGGGGGAATCACGCGTTCATCGCGGAAAAGCAAGTCCTCGACACAAGACAGCTCCTGTCGGACTGCGAAGTAAGGCAAGAATTCAGAAGAAAGAGCACCTTTGGAAGGCCATCCTTCACGTAAATATTTGAGAACTTGAGACAAAGTGGAATCTGCAGCTGTAGCTGCCTGAAGCCCAGCTTTAGTAATGCAGGAAGTAACTAATGAAACAACTTCCTCATCCCGCTCTTCAGTAACCGGTATCTGAAGAGGAAGGCGCGACAGTGCATCAGCAACCACGTTATTAGAACCCTTACAATATTGAACACTGAAATTATAATACATGAGTTTGGCACACCAACGGGAAATGCGAATGGGGCGCGGCCTTCGGATCCTGCAGAAAGAAGAGCAACTAGCGCTTGGTGATCTGTACGTAATGTGAAGTGCCGGCCCCACAAGTAAACATGCCATTTCTCACAGGCAAAAAGACACGCGAGAGCCTCACGCTCTCCTACTGAATATCTGCGTTCAGCAGGGGTCAATGTACGAGATGCAAAAGCAATAGTGATCAGCTGATCATCTCTGAGTTGTTGAAACACTGCTCCCAGTCCAACATCGGACGCATCCGTCGTGATGACGATGGGAGGCTTCTCATTGAAAATACTAACAGCTGGCTTTGAGGCCAGTATTGACTTAACTTGAATGAAGCTCTGCTCAGCTTCAGCTAACCAGTTAAAAGGCTGTGCTTGAAGTAGAGTACGCAGTGGTTCAACAACATCAGCATAGTGAGGAACAAACTTGGCATAATAACCAACAAGACCTAAAAAAGATGGCAAGGTTTTAACATCAGTAGGCCGTGGGGCATTGAAAATGGCCTGAACTTTAGATTCAACAGGTGTCAAGCCGCGGGAACTGACATTATGTCCTAGAAATTGTAACTCATCCACAGAAAAAATGCACTTATTAAGTTTCATGCCACATTCACTGATGCGGTTGAGAACAGTATGCAAGTTAGCATCGTGCTCTTCGCGAGTACGTCCCCACACCAAAATGTCATCCAAGTAACAAAGGGCGCCATTACAACCCTTAAGAATAATTGACATCATTTTCTGAAACACTGCAGGGGCAGATGCAAGCCCGAAACACACGCGGCGAAACCGAAACAAGCCTTCATGCGATACAAATGTGGTCAAGTCTCTACTGCACTCAGAAAGTTCAACTTGGTGATAAGCGGACGCGAGGTCCAGCTTGGAAAAAACACACCGCTCCGGAGAGCTGATGAAGCAGTTCTTCAATGTGAGGAAGTGGAAACCCGCCTACGACGATCGCCTTGTTCGGTTCTCGTAAGTCGACGCATAGTCGAAGGGATCCATCTTTTTTCTTGACGACGACCAGTGGAGAAACCCAGTCGGAAGCAGAGACAGGCTCGATGATTCCGCTGGCTTGAAGGCGAGACAGTTCCGCAGAGACTTGCTCACGGAGAAGAAGAGGAATGCGGCGCAGCTTGGCACGCACAGGGCACACACCTGGTCGACGCATCACTTTATGCACAAAACCGCGCACACAACCCAGTTCACGGGTGAACAGGTGGTGGAATTCAGAAGGCGCGTTGGCTGGAAGATCATCTTGGACGTCGACTTGAGCACACGTCATAGAAGCACCGTCGATGTTGATGGACAAAGCCCTGATGGCATCACGTCCCAAAAGCGAGCTGCCATTGGCAGTTACATAAAAAGTAATGGAAGCAGCGCGACTGCAATAGGAGACCTGAGCTGTAAATTGACCTAAATTATCAATCGTTCCCTTGGAATATGTTTGTAGCACGACGTGTGAAGGCAAAAGCCGAATGTTGCCCCGCCGCGGTGGCCTAGTGGCTAAGGTACTCGGCTGCTGACCCGCAGGTCGCGGGTTCGATTCCCGGCTGCGGCGGCTGCATTTCCGATGGAGGCGGAAATGTTGTAGGCCCGTGTGCTCAGATTTGGGCGCACGTTAAAGAACCCCAGGTGGTCAAAATTTCCGGAGCCCTCCACTACGGCGTCTCTCATAATCATATGGTGGTTTTGGGACGTTAAACCCCACAAATCAAATCAAAAAGCCGAATGTTGGAAAAATGACAAAGTCAGCGGCACTGATTAAAGAGACTGAGGCACCAGTGTCCACGAGATATGACAAGGGCACATGGCCCACTAAAACTACGATGCTGGGCTCGGACGTAGTGTGGAGGCCATCCACATTTAAAACAGTGACCGTATTGGTTTGTGTAGTGCTCGATGGAGCGGACGAAGAAACTGGTTCCGGAAGATTTGCTGGACGGGAATTGCATACGGACTGAAAATGTCCGATTTTTCCGCACGCAAGACAAGTGCGGTTTCTCGCGGGACACTGCGCAAAATTGGCTAAATGCCGCACCGATCCGCAACGAAAGCAATGCGCGGTTGCTTTTGGAGAAGAAAATTGTGAACGCGAATTAGGAGCTCGGTGCTGTTCCTGAAAACCCGAATTTAACGGAATGGGGTCGCCATATTGTCGGCTTCCTCGCCCCCGCGACGCAGAGAGGTCGCCATGTTGGCCGCCACGGAAGGACTGTGCAGGCGGGCGTGCATGTTGGCCGCCGCGCCGAGACGAGGGTGAAGGGCCGCCATGTTGACGCGTCCCGTGAAAGGAGCCGCCGCCTTGGCCCCCGGCAGCAGAAAGTTGCTGCTCCAACTGGGAGCGAATAAGCTCGTCCTCTCGCGCAATCGAGAGGGCTTCGGATAATAAAATCGAGGAGCCCTTTTGAAGCATGCGGCAGCGGACGTTTTGCGATGCTACCCCGATGAAAAGCTGATGGCGGATCATATCGTCCTCGAGCGCGCCGAAGCCGCACGACGCGGCGAGTGTTCGAAGAGAAGTAATGAATTCGGCGACTGGCTCACCAGGCAATTGTCGCCTTTCTTGGAATTTCACGCGTGCGAGATAATCGCACGAGACATCTTTAAAATGCTCATCGAAAAGAGCAACAGCATTCTTGAAGGCATCGCCCGACGCTGGCGTCGGCGACACGTTGGTGGCTTCCAAAGTATAAAAGAGCTTTAACCCGGCAGGGCCCAACGCGTTGAGCAGCAGGGCCTTGCGACGCTCGGGCTTGCTGGCCTCCTCCCCGACTGCGTCTGCGTAAGCCTGAAACACCAATTTCCAGTCCGCCCACGGAAGTGGCGGGTCTCCGGGCGAATGAAGAAATAGGGGAGGTGGAATGGGAGACGCCATTTCAAGCAAGAAGAATGGAGAGGTGCAGACGAGAAGAAAAAGGCGCCAGTACACTGTTTGAAGACGAAGGCAGAGGCGGCGTAGCTGAATGAAGAAATGAAGCGACGCAGCACGCAGTAGCCACCTTGCAGGGAACAAAGAGCGTCTAGGGTTAGCCGGGTAGGTCCATTAGAAGCAAGAAAAAGACGAACACGGAGAACGAAACGGGTTCTTACATGTCCTCGTCGCCATTGCTGTGTTGGGGGCTGGCTGGTCCCGACGAAGCAGAAGAAGAAACGGCCGACGGAGACGTACGCGGCCAGCGGGGACCCGACCAGCCCGAACACGCGGGTTGGCGCCAAGCGCCGAAAGAAAAGCACACAACCGCACTCTACGGTTACCTAACACACACTGGTTTTATTTTACAGTCGCCTTGAAATCCCGGATGCCAAAGCGGCGCCCCCTGGCATCCTCAAATGTCAATTCGAAACCGAAACTGGAAACCCAAAACACAACAAGATGAGCGCGCAGCTGAGAGAGAAGAGGCCAATGAAGCAGCCGAGAGACAACGGTTAGCGGACGAGAGGCAACGGTTAGCAGACGAGAGGCAGCTGCAAATCCTCCAACTTAAGCTCCAGCTTCAGGAAAGTGCTCAAAGTCAGCCATCTGCGGCGGCAGCACTCGCCCCATCGGCAAACCCGTCATGCTTGAATCCGCAAAAGTTACTACCGCTATTTTACGAGCGACGCGATGACCTGCACGCGTATTTGCAAAGGTTTGAACGCGTGGCTACTGGGCAAGAATGGCTAAGAGATAAATGGGGAGTAGCCGTAAGCATGTGCTTAACTGGTGAGGCACTCACTGTCATTGGTCGAATGACTGCTGACGAGGCCCTCGACTATGATAAAGTGAAAAAAGCCTTACTTCAGCGCTTCAGATTCATGACACAAGGATATAAAGACAAATTTCGGAAAGCCCGGCCTGAAGATGGCGAAACAGGGAAACAACTAGCAGCAAGGATCTCGAGCTATTTTGATAACTGGATTGAGATGACTGATGTGCCCAAAACATTTGAGGGTCTTCGTGACCATGTTATAGCCGAGCAATTCTTGCGTTGCTGTAATCCGAAGCTGGCCATCTTCCTGAAAGAGAGGGAATGCAAAACCCTTACATCCCTTTCAGAGTGCACCGACCGCTTTCTCGAAGTACAGGGAGTCAATAACATTGGTAAAATTGCAGATGATACAAAGGAGGCAAATAAACCCGGTGCTATGTCACAGTACAAACAGCCGAGTTGCTTTCTGTGTCACCGCAAAGGACATAGCGCTCCGGATTGTCGTGCGGTTCCGAAAGAGTCTGTGAAATGCAAAACATGTGGGCGGCTTGGCCACAAAGCCACCGATTGCAAGGATTAGAGCAAAGACAAGTCGGTGTCTTGTGCCATGATAGAACAGAAAAAACAGGATTACTTCCCTATGGACAAGTCCAAGGATGAGACATTAGCTGCTGAATGCCCTAAGAAGTGCGAGAACCAACCTATGTTCTTAGTCGACAACATGCCAGTGGTCGAAGGACGGGTGCTTGGACAACGCGCACGTGTCTTACGAGACACAGGGAGCAACACGACCATCGTCCGACGCGTGTTCGTGTCGGATCGATGCCTGACCGGGAAGACGGCAAGAGTTATGCTTTTGGATGGAAAGGCCAAGGAACTACCGGAAGCAAACATACAGATACACACGCCCTACTTCGTTGGTGATGTAAACGCTTTATGCATGACGAACCCTTTGTACGACCTCGTGCTCGGCAATATTCTAGGAGTAAAAGGACCACAGGAGCCAGATACTACCTGGGAGTACTCTGACGCCCTGTTCCCTGAATCGACTGGTTCGAGCAAAATCCCGGCATGCTGGGAAAAGTAAACCTTGCTTTCTGCCGTCGTCGGGACGCAGGGGAAGACGGAGAGTATGATGAAGATTCCGCTAGTTGGTTCGCTAGAAGTGACCCGAGTGCAGCTAACTGAGAGACAAAAAGACGACCCAAGTCTGAAGAGTTGCTTCAGCAAGATTGGGAAGGAGTTTCACTCCAGTAAAGACTCGACGTACCACTTTTCTGAAGAGGCTGATCTACTGTATCGACATTACCACCTTTCTACGGGGAGGACCTTTAAGCAAGTCGAGTGTCGAGGAGGCCGCGGCGCCTCCCGTGGCCGCATGGATTACAAGCCTCCCATCAGAGAAAAGTGCTACAAGTGCAATCGAATAGGCCACTTCGCCAGGGACTGCAAGGAGGCTGAGGATCGGTGTTATCGTTGCAACGGCACTGGACACATCTCCAAGGACTGCCAGCATGGCCCAGATGAAATGTCGTGCTACAACTGCGGCAAGATGGGCCACATTGCACGCGAATGCAAGGAGCAGGAAAAGACCTGCTACATCTGCCACAAGCAGGGG
Source organism: Rhipicephalus annulatus (assembly GCA_013436015.1). NCBI lineage: Eukaryota > Metazoa > Arthropoda > Arachnida > Ixodida > Ixodidae > Rhipicephalus > Rhipicephalus annulatus. Next base: position 16,566 of record WOVY01015174.1, read on the forward strand.
CACATCTCCAGGGACTGCGAGCAGGACGAGAGAAGGAGTGGCGCTGGCCTCTCTCTCCAGTGCTACCTGTGTGGCAAGCTTGGCCACATCTCGCGGGACTGCCCCAACAGCGAGCAGGATGACCGCAAGTGCTACAACTGCGGACACCTGGGACACATCAGCCGGGACTGCCCAGAGGCCGGAGGATACGACGCAGTGGCCGACGTCTGCTACCGCTGCAATGAGCGCGGGCACATAACACGCAACTGCCGGTCCACACGCTCCAACAACCGCTGCTACCACTGCGGCGAGGTGGGCCACCTGGCACGGGAGTGCGAGATGAAGGCCTGAGAGACGCTTCACCCACCATTTGAGCCGCTGCCCAGTGCCACCTTGGACGTGCAACGGATAGTCCCGTTGCCCTGCCCTCCTCTCACAGTCGTCTCTCTTGGGAAGGAAGTAGCCGCTCCCTCACCCCCTCCGCCGTTGCTGCTTGCGCGACAGCCTCGTTTGCATCTGCATTGCACTCTGGCAGCGACGTGCTGTCACTAGTAAGGCAAGGAAAGACTGCAAGCACCGGATCTTTCGAAGCCTTTCGTGCTCCGTACTGATGCCTCAAGCACAAGCATCGGCGCAGTGCTTCTGCAAAACAGTGGGGACGATATTTTACATCCGCTTGCTTATGCTAGTCGCAATCTGCTGACTAGAGAGGCCCGCTATTCCACAATAGAGCGTGAATGCTTAGCGCTCGTGTGGGCTGTTCAGAAGTTCCACATTTACTTATGTGGCAAACCCTTCATTATTCAGTGCGACCACCAGCCACTCCGGTACTTGCAGTCAGCCAAACACGTCAATAATCGAGTGTTACGATGGAGCTTACTAATGCAAGAGTACAGCTTTACCGTAGAATACATAAAAGGCTCAGACAATGTAGGAGCGGACTACTTAGGTCGCATCTGAATTGCTCTAATCTTTCTCCACTTGTGTATTTTTCAAGTGTGTGTTTTTTTCATTACGTGCTGTGTGGATCACAACCATTCGGATTCGTGTGAACTTGTTCCCTCTTTACAAACGCGCCTGCACTTTTGCCTACTCACCGCCTGGCGTGGAGTGGAATAGTTGCTCACAACTATCTTAGGTGGGGGGTGGTGTGATGATGTGGATTGTGTGGCCCGTGACGGAGCGAAGAGGGAACGGCAATTCTGCTTTTCCTTGTCTTCGCCTTGGAGGCGAAGACGAGGAAAAGGAAGCGCGAGCGGGGCGTGCGGCTCGAGCAGTTGGAGCGTGACAGTTGGAACGGCAGCTGCTGGTCGGCCGTTCGGGTCGCGACATCGCTGAACCAGGTGTCCGGCAGCCTTGCGGACCTGGTGAGCTGGCTTCCCGCTCTGTGGCCGGCGCTGAGACGGGGACCGGCAGCATAGTCTGTTCGTGGCCTGAGGTCCTAGGGCCCGAGTGGTGGCACGAGGTGGCCGCGGCTCATGTTGGCGACGGGCCATTAACCTGCACTGCAGTGACCTGGTGATCTACCGGCCTGCAGCACCACCATCACCACCACCACCACCTCATTACGGTCAAGGAAGCGTGACTGCACAAGGAACACCGGGGACGACCGACCTCGCCGCAGCGGCAACAGTCATAACGGCGAGTAGGACAGTTCATGTGCCGAGGCGTGTAGGAAGTTTGGCACGTAAATAAGAAACGCTATAGTGTGTTTTGTGTGAATCGTAAGAGTGATCGGTTGTGTTAAAGTCTGTGTTGTGTGTACAGAGTCACCTGACTGCCGGTTGATTTATTCCGGATCCTGGGCCCACATTACACCATCACACGGTCTTAAGCGGCAACAAGTTAAGAAGCGTTCGGCTCGGGCGCGTTGCATTTGCGAACTGTTTCCCAAGGTTGTAACGCTGGGATAGTATGCTCGTTGGCAGTCGTCCCCCCCTCCCGTAAGTTTTTTTTTTTGCCATGGCATACGTAGCGCAAAATGACCGTTTCCCTCCCTGCCCCCTTTCAGATCAAGGTCTGGCCACCCGCAAAAAAAAAAAAAACCTTCTGCCTATGCTTCTGCTTGTTGCGTTGTGCCTCCGCCCTTGTTATGAGCACCGCGTTTTAGATTTCCATCGCCCGCGTTGAGATTGACATTTCATATGCCAGGCAAACATGGCTAAATGGGTTACTCCTTGCACAGCCTCTTCATTTACCAATGCAAAGAGGCAGCACCTTGTTTGCTCGCCGCGGTGGTCTAGTGGCTAAGGTACTCGGCTGCTGACCCGCAGGTCGCGGGATCGAATCTCGGCTGCGGCGGCTGCATTGCCGATGGAGGCGGAAATGTTGTTGTAGGCCCGTGTGCTGAGATTTGGGTGCACGTTATAGAACCCCAGGTGGTCAAAATTTCCGGAGCCCTCCACTACGGCGTCTCTCATAATCGTATAGTGGTTTTGGGACGTTAAACCCCACAATCAATCAAAAGCACCTTGTTTGCTAATCGAAACATGAAAAGTTTTCACAATCTGTCCATTGCCGTTTGAACAGTTGTGTTTGTTTGCTGCCCGAGGGGGGACACCAACCCTCCATATGCTGATACAGGCTAACTAAGTTCGAGTGCATGCAGGAAAAGTAACTGTGGATTATATTAATTGATGTGATGTAGGAAAGTACAGGACGTTGCAGAGTTCGGGGTATCGGCTGTGCACAACGCCATCAGGCCGTGTACAATATCATTTTACCAATATTTAAACAGGTGAGAAAACGCTTCGCAACATTGAAGTGCTATAGAAGGTGTACCTTGCTCAGCTCTTCATTCTGCTGTTGCAACTTTTCGTTTTTCTGCTGCTTTTTTTTTCCTTGGTGCTGACACTCTTGAAATGCTCAAACCTCATATTACTTCAATGCTCATGTAATCTACTCACTCTTGCTTGCATTATGATATCTCTACTGAAATGTTAGTACGTGATGTTAATACGTATGTTAATATGCGATGTTAATACGTTTCTTTGGTGCTGTGCACCACAGAGAACATGTTGTTGCCCTCGGTTTTCACTTACCTTGTTAGAAACGAGTGAGAGATATGTTTTTTTATAGAAACATTGTAATGTGCATTCTACACACTTCCAGCATCGCCCCGCCGCGGTGGCCTAATGGTTATTGCGCTCGACCGCTAACCCGAAGGCCGCAGGATCGAATCCCAGCTGCATTTTCAATGAAGGCAAAAATGTTTTAAGCTTGTATACGTGGAGTTAGGTGGACATTCAATAACCCCAGGTAGTCGAAATTTCCGGAGCCTTCCGCCACGGTGTCTCTCATAATGGTGTTGTGGTTTGGGGACGTTAAACCCCAGATATTATCTTCCAGCCTCAACCACCCACACCGCTAATCTCGTCATTCCAAAAAGCACTCCACGACTTGTACTAGCTACCTCAAATAATTTTTTGCACTGTTTCTTTTGTTTGCTTCCCTTCAGTCATAGTTTATTCTGTTGCCACATGTTCTGTTGCATGTTATCTAAGGATGTGCTCTTTCAATTTTTCTTTTTAGCAGTGGTAACGCAGCCATAATCTGTGCCTCAATCTTCCCAGATCTCCAGGGCCATGGAGTCTGGCAAGGTTATTCCAGTACGCGTCGCAGTGCGCAGCCGGCCGCTTGTTTGCAAAGAGCTCATTGAAGGCTGCCAAACTTTCACAAGGACAATTCAGGCCAGAAGTGCATTGTGCTTGGTGGTGACAATACCTTTACGTATGACTATGTTTTTAGGGAGCAGTCAAGCCAGCTGGAGGTGTATGAAGCCTGCATCTCCGACTTGCTTCCCAAAGTATTCGAAGGTGAACAAACGAGTAGATGTGATTTAAGCAGCCTTGTGTTTTAACGTCTGTTGAGACCAATTTTAAGGAGAGTTTGCTCTGCCGTACAAGTCTCCTTCCTGTATACGAAAATGGCTGAGCTAGTGGGGAGCTCAGTAAATGGAAGCTACAGTGCTCCATCTCGGTTTAAGAAAGGGAAAGTAGACGACCGCCCGTTTGTAGCACGAAGCCATAAGGAAGTCTGTGTGGATTTCTCGAAAAAGAAAAAAAAAGCTTTCTAGTTCTGGAAAAGTCGTCCCGATCTGGGGTTCGAACCCGGGGACGACTCCTTTCTGGGGGCAATCGCTGTGCCAATTGAGCTAACCAAGAAGCGAGCAGGAAACTTACTAGCTTCCTACTTAGCTCGACCGGTAGGGCGACCACCTCGGAAAGGCATTGGTCACAAATTTGAACCATGCATCGGGACAAATTTTTTGGCAATCGAGCTTTTCTTTTCGAGAAATCCGTACGGATTTACTTCTGGCTTTGTGCTACAAATAAGTGGATGTCATCTTTCTCTATCTTAACCCTTCCGCCACTTTGCGGGTTTCAGCAAAACCCGTTTGCAATACTTTTATCTCGGTTTGTAGTGCACCAAAATAATTCTTCAGAGGTTGAAGGTTCTGTCCCTGCCAGCAGAAAATTATCTTTCCGTCACTTTTTATTTGCGTTTACAATTGCTAGTAATAACATTTCCTATGTTTTCTTTGGCATAAATAATTGCATTATTGCTTTTTTTTACTGAACTCTCACTTCCCAATGCATTTTCTGAGCTTTTGAGGGCTTGCCTTTTCAATTGATGCAAAAAAAAAATGACTCAAACGTTTTGTGTTGGTGCCTTTTTGACAAGATGCATCACGTACGTCTGTCACCATGGTAAATCGAAACTAAAAATCGCCGTTGGTGATCATGTTGAGTGTACGTTGGAATTTAAATATGACTAAAAATAATCGCCATTTAACGGCAGTGTTGTACATAAGGGCAATGTCGAATTCACTTGTATCAAATCATTAGTCGAGCCAACAGATTAATTGTTTTGTCTGTTGCTGGATTGGTTGTGCATGGCAATGGCAGACACTTTTATATGACCATCGCAACTAGGCTTGCTCTGTGACAATAACATTGCGAAGTGGCTAACAGTCTTTTGCTTTCCACGAAATGTGATGCACTTTGATGATTCCCCTTAGAGTTCATTTCTTATGATGGTAATTGATAATGTAATCATCAAAGCACAATTCGCCATCACATGCACCACAATGTCCTCTGGCATGCAACAATTTATGCGAGTTATATGAGCTGAGCTGGCTTCAGGCATCTTCTGATGATTAGGCTTTTGTCGCATACATGGTTATGTCCGTGCAATAGATTAATACACATGTTTGCTTTTCATCCTTGTTTGTTCAGTGGCATCGGTGTACACGTGACATCATCGTGTCTAAAAGCATGCGTTCGTACTAACTTCTTGTTTGCAAGTCACTGCCTGTCCCTTTGTATCCTTCTTAATCGTCATGTTTTCGTGATGTGTCAATTGTGTATTTCAAATGAGAACTCGCTTCTGCAGGTTTCAATGTCACAATCCTGGTGTATGGCCAGACTGGGTCTCGGAAGACATTCACCATGGGCACATGCTGCTCATCGAACCGTGCGAACTCTGAAGATGCAGGAATAATTCCGAGAGCCGTCCAAGACATCTTCAGGCACATATCTACTGACGGAGACAAGGTCTTCCTCGTCAGAGCGTCCTTTCTTGAGGTGTGTGAAGTTGCTCACACTGGCTTTTCTATTGTTCTAACTTATTACCCTCTCCATGTGCAACGTCGCAAGCATTCGACACGTGTGAGCAGTCTAAGGTGGCATACTGTCATGCAAAGGCGCAGAGGGCAGACGTGATGCGATTTCGTTCATGGTGTCCATTCACCCTGATGACATTGTTTAGTACAGATTCCTACTTCATGAAATAAGTCACTTGGTTAGCTGTCGTGAAACTGCATCACTCATAGATTGAAACGTGAAAGTTTAGTGTGCAGGCTTTTGTTTTCGGTGCCTGCAGTTTGTGTCATAGTACCAGCAGAAATTTGACTCGCACAGTTGTAACAGGGCAAACATCGCCTTTAGCAGCCAGATCTGCCTCAACATGACTCGGTTATCATGAGCAATGGGTCATAGCAGTCATTATACTGAAAAAATAAAGAATATGGACGTTGCATTTCAGTTGCAAAGCAAGACTGTTGTCCAAGCACAACTAGCTCATTATCACTTTTATCTGACAGTAACCACAACAGTTAGAAACTATTTGGCTGAAGTCACGTGGTAACTTTTGTAGTATAAGCGGGTTCAAATTGTTAAGAAAGTTGGTGCCCAGCAACATTTTCAACTACATTGCACGTTCATGTCCATTGTGATGACATCTCCAAATCGCAGGGGTAACGTATGGATTTCAAGCGTATGCCATATACCTGCTCCCTGAGAGAACACAACAACGAAGAGTGCACGCATGCTTGACACAAATAATGAAATTTTTGAAAAAGATGTAGCAGGTTTCGTCTCTTCGTGCAGATCCCTGCAGGTACTTACCTAATTACCACCCCATTTTGCCAACAAGCAGTCCTTGTAAGACGTTCGAACATGCGCTATTATGTCGGGTCATAACCAGTTTCCCCTAACCACCTTGCACTTAGTTCTTGCACGACATTGGTTTCAAAGATTTATTTCTTGCAAACTGTGTGAGTAATTGTAGACCATTCTTCAACAGTTATTTTCGTGCTTACTCGATAGGAAAACATGAGCTACAAATTTTATAAGTTTCTAAAATATTAATGGTAATTGAATTGTGAATGGTAATCTACACCCAGCCTTACTACATATTTCCTTTATAATCATTTTCAATTTAAGGCATGGCATAAATTTTGAAGTACAACTAAAGCCTCTCATATGCATGTTTCGTTTTTTTGAAGGTGCCATTTAACAATCTTGAATTAATCCTGCAATGAACTAAAATCTGAATGCCTTGCGAATTGCCTGCCACAAAATGTATTTTACTAGGTGAATTGTTCTGGGCTTGTTACACAACTGAAGATGATGACGATACTGACTGCCGCATCGTCACTGATGAGGCAGAGGATAGCGCGTGTACAATTTAGGCGCACACACAAGGCCAAATGTCAGTGCTACATTTCCAATTTACACACGAGCGCGCGCAATATGTATGCTTTACCGCAATACACAACGTTCACTTCACCGCAAGGCATCACTGCCTTGCGAAAACTGTTTAATTTTAAGAAGACGGTTAAGGTGGCAATTTTGACCGAATATTTATAGTGCTCCAAGCATAGCTTCAATTCTATTTCTTTTTTTTTTCTTTGTATACACCCACAAGAACTGACATAGCTTAGAAAACCGATTATCGTAATCGGCGACAGCATTTTTAAGCCACTTGGAAAAAAAAAACGTCGTGTGAACGCCTGGTAATATTCCATCACTTCTAACTTGTGCATTTCGTATCTGTCTCACGCAGTTACGCAAGAAGAAGCTTCAATGAAAGTTTTGGCGCAAGCATACACTTCACCCAAGCGACACATCGATCCTTATGCTACACACGCACTTACCAGACATACACGTATGGCATACATCCACAAATAGCATAACACACGCTGTTCATGATCGGGCAAGTCGTTACCACATTGCTTATAGACAGTGTTACAGAACGAGACCACGTATCCATGCGCAGAGGCGGTTCTCGAGAATGCATACAACTCCCGCTCAAGCAAAGACCACGGATAAATAACCACCGCATGGTAAAGATCCTCACAAGTTAGTGAGGAACTTTAGACCTTTCGTTCCCACCACCTAAACGTCCGCAAAAAAATGTCCAACCGGCGATTCTGTCGCCGTCTATTCATACATTTTAGATGCGGAAGCATCTTATACTCGCGCCTTCTAGTGCGCCGTCCGCACCGCTTCTCGAACATTCGACAGCTGACGCGCGCTCATGCGCCGTCGCGCCGTCGCCCACCATCTGTGCCGCGCGCGCTTCTCCTTCGAGAACATTCGACAGCTGACAGCGCATGCGCCGTCGCGCCGTCGCCATCTGTGCCGCGCGCGCGCTTCTCCTTCGAGAACATTCGACAGCTGACAGCGCATGCGCCGTCGCGCTGTATATATACTCAAGTTCGGCGCTCGCTCGCTCAGTTGCCGCTCGTCCGTTGGTTTGTACGGCGCGTCGACGTCCGAAGTCGCCGTGAAATGAATGCCAACGAATCCACAAACACAATGATCGACGTCCCTTCGACCAGCGCCGCCCTTTCGCATACGTGTGTACGTGTTCACTCATTTAACACCCCCTCCTACAACCACGTTAACCAATTTAGCCATCGACCCAAGTAAGTTGCAATTTAACACCCCATTTCACAACCACGTTAACCAATTTAGCCATCGACCCAAGTAAGTCGCACTTTAACACCCCGTTAACCAATTATATGCTCCGCATCCTCCTCAGTGTTCCCCCGAGGGAAGCTGCGGGCAATTTTTTTTAGCCAAGTCAAGCCGGTTTTAAGCGGCTATTGGGTGAACCGAACGCTTTTGCCTCAAAAAGGTTCGTGCCACCCGGTGGCAGCAGACGCCGCCAATTTAATAATAACATAATGACACAAAAATACGTTCAATTGTTTTTTTTTTCATTTTTGAAAAAAATAAGCGTGTCATTGCAAAAAGTACTATATTGCGGCTCAAGATCAAGCGCTCAATTTAACTGTTCGACAGCCAATGGGAAGCGTCTGAACTCTTGAGGGGCGGTGGGCGGTGCGGTTAACTCTACAGATTATCGCCATTTATTATATCCCTGGCGAAGAGACTTTTGCCGCACCCGAAAACAAGAAGTAGCTATCACAAGGCTGCGTTGCCGAGTACCAAATCTAAATTTCTATAAACACAGGTCCGCTCAGGCACCTTCGCCACTGTGTGCGTTCTGTGATGAACTGGAAACAATAGACCATTTCTTTTTGACCTGCAGGCGGTTTAACACATTACGGAAAACCCTATTAGAAATACCTTTACGTGGTATTGGTATGGACTTATCTCTGCCTGTCATTTTGTCTTTTGGAGCTTCCATTTCTGGTTTCCCTCATGCGACAGTATGCGCAGCCGTCCGGGACTATATTGATGAAACTAATAGGTTGACTAATTAACCAGTTTCATTATCCTAACAGGTTCACATAACTATACACGTATAAAATCTGATTATTGCTCTATTCTGAGAATAAATTCGTTTATGTAAATATTTTATGCATTACATTTAGCACCATACTTTCCTAGGCTATCGGTAATCTTTCTGTTAAACCTCCATCATTCCAAATATGAACAGTAAATGTTGAAACCACTCGATTCTTGGCCAATCCCCCACAGTAGGTATGCGCCACTTACAATCGAAAAACAACAACAACAACAACAACAACGGTGCGGTTGGAAATTCGAAAAAGAGGATCGCCAGGGGCGTGCAATGCGCTTATATATCGTAGATGTTAGGTGATCTGTGTAGATGTTCAGTTCCGGCAGCTCAATAGGTTCACTGTTCACGTCGCAGCCTTGCGTGTTGACTTGCTCCGCGAACAAGATATCGGGTCCTTCAACTGTCGAGTGATGAAGTGTTTCAGCTGAAGACTTCTTCGCTGGTGGTGAGCCTACGGACCCACACAAATACAGGTAAGAATGGTACGATGCCCGTTACGGTATTCGTACTTCCTTCGCTCTTTTCCATTCCGTTTTGCGCCGTATGCCAAATGTTTCAGGCACAAAGTGTGCTGCTGTAGGCCTTTGCCCTGTAATTTGACATACCTACTTATCCCCTTGCTCCTTCAATGCTCTTCACGATGCGCGAGCTAGGGCCCCCGCTCCTTGTTAAAAGCTTCAGAAAAGGAGCGTCAGAAAAATGGAAGCACCGTTTATGTGCACTCGCCTGCTGAATTATTTGCTCTCTTAAGCGGTCTTAAGCGGCAACAACTTAAGAAGCGTTCGGTTCGGGCGCGTTGCATTTGCGAACTGTTTCCCAAGGTTGTAACGCTGGGATAGTAAGCTCGTTGGCAGTCGTCCCCCCCCCTCCCGTAAGTTTTTTTTTTCGCCATGGCATACGTAGCGCAAAATGACCGTTTCCCTCCCTGCCCCCTTTCAAATCAAGGTCTGGCCGCCCGCAAAAAAAAAAAAAACCTTCTACCTATGCTTCTGCTTGTTGCGTTGTGCCTCCGCCCTTGTTATGAGCGCCGCGTTTTAGATTTCCATCGCTCGCGTTGAGAATGACATTTCATATGCCAGGCAAACATGGCTAAATGGGTTACTCCTTGCACAGCCTCTCCATTTACCAATGCAAAGAGGCAGCACCTTGTTTGCTCGCCGCGGTGGTCTAGTGGCTAAGGTACTCGGCTGCTGACCCGCAGGTCGCGGGATCGAATCTCGGCTGCGGCGGCTGCATTGCCGATGGAGGCGGAAATTTGTTGTAGGCCCGTGTGCTCAGATTTGGGTGCACGTTAAAGAACCCCACGTGGTCAAAATTTCCGGAGCCCTCCACTATGGCGTCTCTCATAATCGTATAGTGGTTTTGAGACGTTAAACTTCACAATCAATCAAAAGCACCTTGTTTGCTAATTGAAACATGAAAAGTTTTCACAATCTGTCCATTGCCGTTTGAACAGTTGTGTTCGTTTGCTGCCCGAGAGGGGACACCAACCCTCCATATGCTGATACAGGCTAACTCAGTTGAAGTGCATGCAGGAAAAATAACTGTGGATTATATTTGTGGTACCATCATCACCATCATCATTTCTTGATCACCGCGCCGCGCCTCTCGCGCAGCTCGAGCTAGCATCAGCTCGAGCTGCGCGAGGATTAGAACAAGCTAGGCACCTGTCGTGTAACATTTGTCCGAGGTCAAACTAGCTCAGTATTGGATTTAACGTTTTGCTCCAATGCAATCAAGATTTTGTCATGGGCTGTTCTGGATTCGGCAACTAACAGTGACCATCTTCCTGTAGTTTTTGACATTACTTGTCCAACAATAACTTTAGATCAGCCAAAACGCACATACATCAACCATAGCAAATTTCAAGCCTGCCTCCGTTCTGCCATTTCCAAGCTTAGAAATGCCAGTACTAAGGAGATCGCATCTACCATTGGTTCAATGCTGGAGGGATCTAGAAAAAATTCTGAATTTTCTATTCCATCCAATAAACGATCCTCCTCTCGTTGGTGGAACGATGAGTGTACGCGCGATTATAGAAGACGAAAAGCCGCTTGGAAAAAACTTCTTCTTAATCAGAGCCCAACAAACTGGAAAGACTATCAATTCCTTGCTGGCGTATTTAAGCGTACAGTGAACCGCGCGAAAGAAGAATACGAGAGTAGACATTTCGATTATCTTTCTAAATCAAAAAATAAGCGTGCTTTGTTCGCTTATCTTCGGACAAGAAAAGTACTACCAGCACCTTTAACGTTGCGGTCATGTGTCTTGACGCCAGTAGAAATGAACACCTCTCTAGAAGACATAGCGCAAGGTTTAGAACGCCGCTTCACTGCGAATTTTTCGGCTATTCAGTCCGTTCTGGTAAACTTGCATGGATTTCCAGAAGTTTCTTTAGCTGAATTGAATCAGACAGTATTATGCTTACTGAGGACGGCTCCCGGACCAGATAGAATTACGAACTCTATGTTGAAATGTTTACTCCAGGAATCGCCTAATCTTTAGCTAGAACTAGTGAATTATTCTTTAGGGAATGCATGGATACCTCCAGAATGGAAACTTGCCAAAATTGTATTGTTGCTAAAAAATGAAAATGATGCATACACGTTGGATAACATAAGGCCGATCGCACTGACATCAAACTTTGTGAAATTGGTTGAGAGAATCATCAATATACGAATTAATGAACTTATTAACAAGAGGACTATTCTAAGTCCCTGTCAAATTGGGTTCAGGGCTGGTTGTTCAATTTGAGACGCCCACGTTGACTTAGAAAGTAGGCTTCAATTAGCTCGGCTACATAAAAAAATATGCTGCTTTAGTTACCTTAGACATCGCTAAAGCATATGATACCGTGGAGCATTGTATTTTGATAGATCGATTAGAATACCTTGATGTTCCATCATACATAGTAGCGTGTGTTCACAATTTTCTCGCAGACAGGAAATTTTATTGTTTTAAAGTTGGGTTTTCATCATCTACTCATACCCAAACGAGGGGAGTACCGAAAGGCTCGGTGCTTTCCCCGGTGCTATTTAATTTACTAATGAGCACCATCCCACGTAAACAGGATATAACAACTTATGTTTATGCAGAGGATATCGCATTTTTTGCAATGGCAGATAACATTCAGACCTTATATGAACGGCTGCAGACTTACCTTAATATATTGGAGAGCTGGCTCGATGGCAACAGCTTTTTACTTAATCCGAGTAAATGTGCCTTCATTGTTTTCCCGCTGCAATACCCTGTGAAAATCTCTCTGTCTTACCATCATGAGGATATACCACAGGTGGAATCTGTTAAATACCTTGGAGTAATTTATCACACATCCGTTAACTGGCAATCTCATATCGAATATATCGCCGGAAAAGGTGTGCGGGCCATTGGCATATTACGTAGGCTAAGCAGCTACCGCACAGGTATGAGAAGAGACACATTATTAATGATATATCGCATGTATGTTCGTCCCATTTTGGAATTTAGTTGTGTGCTTTTCTCTGGAGTTTCAGCTTACAATTTGCGGCCTCTAATTCTTCTGGAAAGAGAAGCTTTGCGCTTATGCCTTGGCCTTCTCAAACAGTCGCCAACAATGTGTTGTATCTCGAATCGAGGGTCCCTCCGCTTTCTTGTAGAATTCGCCTTCTGACTGTTCAGACATTCTCAAGAATTTATGAATCACCATTACGACATTCAGAAACAGCCTTTATTTCCACCCCGGAATCATTTTTTGCTGCTAGATGGCCGCGATTTCACTCGCCACAAATTATATTTGTGCAAAATTTACTGGAGCCTCTAAACTTACGTATATGCGACATCATGCCAAGTCGATATAATTCAGCCTCAGTGGAAATTCAATTCCACGACATTTTCCCTAATATTGCCAAATTACTTCCCCATAATATTTTGGATGGTTTACTACAAGATCGCCTGCGCCGTATTACAACGAACGTTATTATTGCTACAGATGCATCGCAATACGACGAAAAGTCAGGGGTTGGTATTTTCATGCCCGATTTTAAATTGGATTTATTCCCTTCGACTACCCGATTTCATACCCGTTTTTGTGGCTGAGTTTCTGGCAGTAGTGCTCGCCTTACGCAAGCTAGATACAGCAATTACTACAGCTGTCATAATAACAGATTCCCTATCTCTCTGTGCAGCACTTTCTGTTGGTGCTGATAATCAAGTAACAAGGGCGTTCCGTGCACTAGTACCTGTGCATTTGAGAAAAGTGCGATTAGTTGGGTGCCTGGACATAAAGGTTTGTTTCTGAATGAAATAGCCGATTCCTTAGCTAAGTCGTCAATCAGCGAACCAATTCTACCGCTCTGTCCATCATCCGCTTATGTGACCGCTGCTCGATTCCGCAGACGTACGCTTATGCAAGTCTTTAAAGGTTCAGCACTAACAAACTCTACAGAATATCGCCATCTATTATATCCCTGGCGAAGAGACTTTGCCGCACTCGAAAACAAGAAGTAGCTATCACAAGGCTGCGTTGCCGGGTACCAATTCTAAATTTCTATAAACACAGGTTTGCTCAGGCACCTTCGCCACTGTGCGCATTCTGTGATGAACATGGAAAAAATAGACCATTTCTTTTTGACCTGCAGGCGGTTTAACACATTACGAAAAACCCTATTAGAAATACCTTTGCGTGGCATTGGTATGGACTTATCTCTGCCTGTCATTTTGTCTTTTGGAACTTTCATTTCTGGTTTCTCTAATGGCACAGTATGCGCGGCCGTCCGGGACTATATTGATGAAACTAATAGGTTGACTAATTAACCAGTTTCATTATCTTAACATGTCCACATAAATTATATACGTATAGAATCAGATTATTGGTCAATTCTAAGAATAAATTTGCTTATGTAAATATTTGTATGCATTACATTAAGCACCACACTTGCCTATAGGCTATCGGTAATCTTTCTGTTATACCTCCATCATTCAAAATGTGAACAGTAAATTTTAAAGCCACTCGATTCTTGGCCAATCCCCACAGTGGGTATGCGCCACTAACAATAGGAGAACAACAACAAACAGCACCTGTCGTGTCGGACGCTGGCAGCCGCCGCGGCTCCGCTTCAGGCGTGGAATAAAGTGGCGAGAGAAGACCAGACCACGTTGGCCGCCGTCTCGTCTTCCTCTCTCGCTACATATTAATTGATGTGATGTAGGAAAGTACAGGACGTTGCAGAGTTCGGGGTATCGGCTGTGCACAACGCCATCAGGCCGTGTACAATATCATTTTACCAATATTTAAAACAGGTGAGAAAACGCTTCGCAACATTGAAGTGCTATAGAAGGTGTACCTTGCTCAGCTCTTCATTCTGCTGTTGCAACTTTTCGTGTTCCTGCTCCTTTCTTTTTTTTTCCTTGGTGTTTGACACTCTTGCAATGCTCAAACCTCATATTACTTCAATGCTCATGTAATCTACTCACTCTTGCTTGCATTATGATGTCTCTACTGAAATGTTAGTACGTGATGTTAATACGTATGTTAACATGCGATGTTAATACGTTTCTTTGGTGCTGTGCACCACAGAGAACATGTTGTTGCCCTCGGTTTTCACTTACCTTGTTAGAAACGAGTGAGAGATTGTTTTTTTATAGAAACATTGTAATGTGCATTCTACACACTTCTAGCATCGCCCCGCCGCGGTGGCCTATGGTTATTGCGCTCGACCGCTAACCCGAATGCCGCAGGATCGAATCCCAGCTGCATTTTCAATGAAGGAAAAAATGTTTTAAGCTTGTATACCGTGGATTTAGGTGGACATTCCAAAAAGCCCAGGTAGTCGAAATTTCCGGAGCCTTCCGCCACGGTGTCTCTCATAATGATGTTGTGGTTTGGGGACGTTTAAACCCCAGATATTATCTTCCAGCCTCAAACCACCCACACCGCTAATCTCATCATTCCAAAAAGCACTCCACGATTTGTACTAGCTACTTCAATTAATTTTATGCACTGTTTCTTTTGTTTGCTTCCCTTCAGTCATAGTTTATTTTGTTGCCACATGTTGTTGCATGTTATCTAAGGATGTGCTCTTTCAATTTTCTTTTAGCAGTGGTAACGCAGCCGTAATCTGTGCCTCAATCTTCCCAGATCTCCAGGGCCATGGAGTCTGGCAAGGTTATTCCAGTACGCGTCGCAGTGCGCAGCCGGCCGCTTGTTTGCAAAGAGCTCATTGAAGGCTGCCAAACTTTCACAAGGACAATTCAGGCCAGAAGTGCATTGTGCTTGGTGGTGACAAGACCTTTACATATGACTATGTTTTTGGGGAGCAGTCCAGCCAGCTGGAGGTGTATGAAGCTGCATCTCCGACTCGCTTCCCAAAGTATTCGAAGGTGAACAAACGAGTAGATGTGATTTAAGCAGCCTTGTGTTTTAACGTCTGTTGAGACCAATTTTAAGGAGAGTCTTGCCTCTGCCGTACAAGTCTCCTTCCTGTATACGAAAATGGCTGAGCTAGTGGGTGAGCTCAGTAAATGGAAGCTACAGTGCTCCATCTCGGTTTAAGAAAGGGAAAGTAGACGACCACCCGTTTGTAGCACGAAGCCATAAGGAAAGTCTGTGTGGATTTCTCGAAAAGAAAAAAAGCTTTCTAGTTGCGGAAAAAGTCGACCCGACCTGGGGTTCAAACCCGGGGACGACTCCTTTCTGGGGGCAATCGCTGTGCAATTGAGCTAACCAAGAAGAGAGCAGGAAACTTACTAGCTTCCTGCTTAGCTCGACCGGTAGGGCGACCGCCTCGGAAAGGCATTGGTCCCAAATTTGAAACCATGCATCGGGACAAATTTTTAGATGCGGAAGCATCTTATACTCGCGCCTTGTAGTGCGCCGTCCGCACCGCTTCTCGAACATTCGACAGCTGACGCGCGTGCATGCGCCGTCGCGCCGTCGCCCACCACATCTCTGCCGCGCGCGCTTCTCCTTCGAGAACATTCGACAGCTGACAGCGCATGCGCCGTCGCTCTGTATATATACTCAAGGTCAGCGCTCGCTCGCTCAGTTGCCGCTCGTCGGTTGGTTTGTACGGCGCGTCGACGTCCAAGGTCGCGGTGAAATGAATTCCAACGATTCACAAACACAATGATCGACGTCCCTTCAACCAGCACCGCCCTTTCGCATACGTGTGTACGTGTTCACTCATTTAACACCCCCTCCTACAACCACGTTAACCAATTTAGCCATCGACCCAAGTAAGTCGCAATTTAACACCCCATTTCACAACCACGTTAACCAATTTAGCCATCGACCCAAGTAAGTCGCACTTTAACACCCCGTTACCAATTATATGCTCCGCATCCTCCTCAGTGTTCCCCCGAGGGAAGCTGCGGGCAATTTTTTTGGCAATCGAGCTTTTCTTTTCGAGAAATCCGTACGGATTTACTTCTTGCTTTGTGCTACAAAAAGTGGATGTCATCTTTCTCTATCTTAACCCTTCCGCCACTTTGCGGGTTTCAGCAAAACCCGTTTGCAATACTTTTATCTCGGTTTGTAGTGCACCAAAATAATTATTCAGAGGTAGAAGGTTCAGTCCCTGCCAGCAGAAAATTATCTTTCGTCACTTTTTTTATTTGCGTTTACAATTGCTAGTAATAACATTTCCTATGTTTTCTTTGGCATCGATAATTGCATTATTGCTTTTTTTTTACTGAACTCTCACTTCCCAATGCATTTTCTAAGCTTTTGAGGGCTTGCATTTTCAATTGATGGAAAAAAAGTGACTCAAACGTTTTGTGTGGGTGCCTTTTTGACAAGATGCATCACGTACGTCTGTCACCATGGTAAATCCAAACTAAAAATCGCCTTTGGTGATCATGTTGAGTGTACGTTGGAATTTAAATAAATATGACTAAAAATAATCGCCATTTAACTGCAGTGTTGTACATAAGGGCAATGTCGAATTCACTTGTATCAAATCATTAGTCGAGCCAACAGACCAATTGTTTTGTCTGTTGCTGGATTGGTTGTGCATGGCAATGGCAGACACTTTTATATGACCATCGCAACTAGGCTTTCTCTGTGACAATAACATTGCGAAGTGGGCTAACAGTCTTTTCCTTTCCGAGAAATGTGATGCACTTTGACGATTCCCCTTAGAGTTCATTTCTTATGATGGTAATTGATAATGTAATCATCAAAGCACAATTCACCATCACATGCACCACAATGTCCTCGGGCATGCACAATTTATTTATGCGAGTTATATGAGCTGAGCTGGCTTCAGCATCTTCTGATGATTAGGCTTTTGTCGCATACATGGTTATGTCCGTGCAATAGATTAATACACATGTTGCTTTTCATCCTGTTTTTTCAGTGGCATCGGTGTACACGTGACATCATCGTGTCTAAAAGCATGCGTTCGTACTAACTTCTTGTTTGCAAGTCACTGCCTGTCCCTTGTATCCTTCTTAATCGTCATGTTTTCGTGATGTTTCAATTGTGTTTTCAAATGAGAACTCGCTGCTGCAGGTTTCATGTCACAATCTGGTGTATGGCCAGACTGCGTCTGGGAAGACATTCACCATGGGCACATGCTGCTCATCGAACCGTGCGAACTCTGAAGATGCAGGAATAATTCCGAGAGCCACCCAAGAACATCTTCAGGCACATATATACTGACGGAGACAAGGTCTTCCTCGTCAGAGCGTCCTTTCTTGAGGTGTGTGAAGTTGCTCACACTGGCTTTTCTATTGTTCTAACTTATTACCCTCTCCATGTGCAACGTCGCAAGCATTCGACACGTGTGAGCAGTCTAAGGTGGCATACTGTCATGCAAAGGCGCGGAGGGCAGACGTGATGCGATTTCGTTCATGGTGTCCATTCACCCTGATGACATTGTTTAGTACAGATTCCTACTTCATGAAATAAGTCACTCGGTAGCTGTCGTGAAACTGCATCACTCATGGGATTGAAAAGTGAAAGTTTAGTGTGCAGGCTTTTGTTTTCGGTGCCTGCAGTTTGTGTCATAGTACCAGCAGAAATTTGACTCGCACATTGTAACAGGGCAAACATCGCCTTTAGCAGCCAGATCTGCCTCAACATGACTCAGTTATCATGAGCAATGGGTCATAGCAGTCATTATACTAAAAAAAATAAAGAATATGGACGTTGCATTTCAGTTCATGCGTACTGTA
>WOVY01015175.1:0-86054 GCA_013436015.1 Rhipicephalus annulatus
AACGCTTATTAGCGCAGAACCAAACAAGTGATGATCCAAACAGAACCAAACAGTACCGGGATGGCGGTTCCAATCTACTGGTGTTCTGGGAATGAATGAACCGCTGCATGTTTGGTTGGACGTGACATAAAACCAACTTTACTAGGATCCTAGATGATACGTAAGAAGGCTTAAAAATAAGTGCCTCGCGAGAGTTGGAATACGATGATAAGTTTTGCGATAACTTTGCGATCTCATATGTTATATGTGTTGCGCGTACATAACACGCTCGTTCCTTTGTTGTTCAAGCAAATACCCAATCACGCCACAGCGACGTCGTTATTAAACGGACGCATGTTACCTTGGCGATTATACTTTGTGTCCGTGACGTCACGTGACGGCGTTATCGCTTCGATGACGTGTGTATACGTGTTTTGCGCGGAATAGGTTCTCGTGGCTCCGTCACACTGTGATGGGTTTGCGTCGTTTTTTTTTTTCTACGACGGGCTTTTCTGTAGAAATACATTGTGCCTGAAATACATCGCTGCAGCAAAGAAGAGACTTCTTAAGCGGCCGCCGAGATATTTTTATGTGATAACACTTATATGGCGAATCTCGACTAGGTTTTGCCGTTTCGTCGCTGCCGTCATTCACGTATGTATGTATTATGTATGTATGTATGTATGTATGTATGTATGTATGTATGTATGTATGTATGTATGTATGTATGTATGTATGTTGTTGTATGTATGTATGTATGGCAATGCATGTCTGCATCATGTATGCATGTAGTATGTATGTATGTATGTATGTATGTACGGGGAAGGATGCGCTAGCCTCCTTCATTAGCGATGCGAACATCGCCTTATCGGCCGGGGTCGTTTACGCGCGCGCGCTTATCTCGTGAGCGAACAAGGGCAGCAGGCTTCTACGGGGCTGCGTTCTCAACGCGAAAAAAACGGCGCCACAAGTGTACCTGGAGCGACCGTGTTACACCAGCGTTTTGTAGAGTAACGTGAGATCCGGGATGCTGGCCTTGCTTCGTAAAACATTCGAATATGTTGCTATCGCATTCATTGCTTCGCCTTTTGGGCAAAACAGTGGCATTTTCGTTGACAACCGGAGTCTCTTCATTCATAAAAACAGAAAAAGGTTCACTAATCGACCCCGGGGTTGTTCTATTGTATTGACTTCGGCGTATTTGTTTCGGTGCTAAACGCAATCGGGAGTCACATATGCGCGCTACAAGGACTTCTGTCTCTCGTGGCATGTTATACCAACCACCGAACAAACACACAAGCAGCCAAACGAGCAAGCAAACAAGCAAACAAATGCGGAAGGCATCAGACATGTACAAGAAATTCGGTGCAGGTCAGCACGATTACTGCGAGTACGCGCTACCACGGCAACCGCCCACATTGCCGCTGAGGGGCAGCAGTGTCCAGCCACCTCACGTTTTGCCCGCTGTGTGTCGCTCTATCGCTCGCTCGCCATGCTGCAGGGTTCAATGCCTGGCGGCGAGTCGCAGTAACGGTTGCGTAACCGGCATTCGAGCGCAACGATACGGTTGATTTATGCTCGCCACCGAGGAGGAGGAGGGTGCTCGCTCGCCTCGGTGCTCACGACTGCGCATGCGCAATCGTAAATCGTAACGTTGATTTACTCCCTCTAGTCTCTCCCCCCCCCCCCCCCCCCTACCCCTCTCCCCACTTTCAACCGCAGTTTTTGTGTCTGTCCTAATTTGTTTCCTCATCTGATTTTCCCTCTTGTTAATGAATACATTGTCTTTCTTCCAAAACTTAGTTCGCCCACGTAGTGTAACGAAGTATTTTCGGTGGAGGCGAAAATGCTTGGGGCCCGCGTGCTTAGATTTAGGTGGTTGAAATTTGCGGAGCCCTCCTCTACGGCGTCTGCCATAATCATATCGAGGTTTGGGGCGCTGACCCCGAGAAATATGATTTGAAGTATAATCAATATCTCTGACAAAACTCAACTACCATACTGACTCGAACTGTGCCAGCACTAGTTAGCGGAGGAGTATTGATGAAACATTGGGCTAAAAATTGGTTAGTTTTACTACAGTAGCTCTAAACATAGCTAAGCGATTACCATACAGTAACTAATCCATAAGACGTCTTCCACGCTCTGGTGAACCCTCCTGTATCGAAATTTTGGATAAACTCTTGGCAGAAACTTGCTCTCAGGTAAAAAAAGAAAATAAAGAATGGTGGGGTGAAGACAGGAGGATGATAGACGTAGTCGAGATGGCAGTCTCATTATCGTGGCCCTGACGCGTGTTCTTTTCGCTTGCCTTCATCTTCTCCTTCGTTTTCATGGCTCCTCTTTCCAGTGTGATGACGTCACCGAACGAGGCTTCAGTCGCGGTGTCAGCGCCACCAATAGCTCATCGTCTCCCTATATCGCGTTCTCTTTTTTTTTTCACCATCATTCTCGTTTCTCGAACACCCTCTCTCAAGATTCACTCGCAACGCTTTTTGACGACACTTCCCTCCTACTCTCCCAATTATCTTCAACGTATCACACTGTCCCCATTTTTCTCGCATGACAGGCGCGAGTTCTCTCTCTCTAGACTTGCGGAATTCGTGATATTTCTGTCTCTCTTGTGCCGAAACTTTCTTTTTTCTCCTTTTTCTTTGGCAACAAGCGTGAACACCAGTCTTACTTTCTCTCTCTCCCATTCATGATTCTAGCACCCACGACGAGCCAAGTTATTATGCAGCTTCGGGCCGGCACGCGGTCGTTACAAGCCCGGTGACAAGCTGTCACGCGGAGTTCCCGCCCCCACGCGGAGAATCGAGCAGTTATATAGCTCCTCTCTCTTGTGTTCCTCGTCAGGCAGACAAGGCACCCGTTATTATTATCGGCACGGTGTCACACTCCGCGCAACTTTCATGATCCGTGCTCAGGTTTCCCCTCATTCATTTCTTTTTTGTTTTTCGCTTCTTCTGTTTTCTTTTTTACTGAGCACAACCTAAGAGAACACTGGGGTTTTCGATGTGGTCGATCGCTCTTTTGTCGCCTCGTGAGCACCATTATTAAGGCGAAGGTCCTGGGTGTCTCATCGAACGCGAAAAGTGAATGTATATTGTATATACTGTATATTGCGAGGGTGACTTGGCAATAAACGTTACAGGAAAATTTTAGTAGGACACGGCCACCTCGCACACAGGGCTGCTTCACTGCGACCAATGGGGATAGGTTAACGCAACGTGACACGCGCAATCTACAGTTATGTTTCAAACTATATGTATTATTAAAATAAGAGACGTTTCGGTAAAACACGTTCGTGGGCTAGTTGGTTTGCATACATGAAGTGCGAGTAAGCGCGAATAGACAAGGACGCAGAAGAGTACCTACATGGACAGAGCGCTACTTTCCACTGATCTTTCGTTTCGCACGTACCGATATAAATTTATATCGAGCGAGCGGAAATGACACGAACAGAAAGGAAATTTCGTGGATTCACATCGTGGAATTCACACGTGTTCGGTTCAACAATGTGACGAAGAATGGCGATTTGGCTAGTTGGTTTGAATTCATAGTAATAAGGGCTGCAGCGCGAGCACGAATGTGCTAGAAGAAACAGACAAAGTCGAGGTACGGAAGGCAAAGAGGACAACACGAGCGCTGACTACCAACTGAATTTTATTCGCAGCACACATGATAATATATACAACAGGAAACCTTTTGAACAGCCACACGTGAGCACTTTAGAGTTCGCACTTTTAGATAAAGGTTAGCCATTTTTTAGTACCTTCTTTTTATCCGAACATGCCCCAGACTATGTCACGTTGCTCACGTGTGCTGTTCAAAAGGTTTCCTGTTGTATATATTATCATGTGTGCTGCGAATAAAATTCAGTTGGTAGTCAGCGCTCGTGTTGTCCTCTTTTGCCTTCCGTACCTCGACTTTGTCTGTTTCTTCTAGCACATTCGTGCTCGCGCTGCAGCCCTTATTTCAACGATGTGAATCCACGAAATGTTATTTATGTTAGTATTATTTCCGTTTGCTCGTCGTGCGAAAATGAAATATCAATTCGAAGTAGAGCTCTGCCCAAATCAGTACTCTTCTACGTCTTTGTCTGTTGGCTCTTACTCAAAGTTCATAGAGACGTTTTGTGTGAGCGTAACACACCAGGCTGACGAAACTAACAGGGACCTTGAATATGTACATCATAGGTTGATGTCACCCTGTGAAGTCACTGATCGCCGAAACGTGTGACGTAATCGTCGGCGTTAGCCTTAAGCATGTGGAGCCTCATGCCAACTCGGAAAAAGCGCTTTAATTGGCACGTATGCGTAGATACCGCTCATGGCACTCTCCGCCACCTAACGCTGAACCCAGCGTCCTCTAATCTCATTATTTACTTATTTAGTATACCTCAGAGGCCCCGGATGAGGTAAAAAGTATGGGGCTCATGGTACAGTTCAACACCTTGTATATGCGTACTGAAGATTTTCGCAGAGTAAAAAAAAAGTACGAATTGCTGAAAAGTACAGCTATCAGAAGAAAATAACAGTGAAAAAGAAATTAACATATACACCTTATTCGTGACAACAAATGTGAAGGGCCACCGACATGCAGTGAAGCGTCGTGCGACGATCGTTTTCTAGTCTGCGAAGTCCTGGAGCATGCTTCAAGTACACTCGAAGTCTGCTCTCGTAAGCGGATATGTTCGTCTTTGCTTTTCTTACCTCCCCGAAAGTTACAGCCCGATCGTGGGCACGGTATCATGAAAGATTTCCTTGTTCACTAATCTTAGCAAGTGCAACATTCAATGCTCACTTGTGGATCGTACGAGTGGGATAAGCCGGGTTAAAGGACCATGTCCGAAGCGGCGGGCTGCCATTTTATGGAGCGTTTCTTTCAACTTCAACCTTGTCGTCGTCAGAGGTGTCCCGAGGACTTTCCCGAGTGAGGAGGTGTCAGATTATTGGGGACCTGGTAGACCTTCTGTGGTCTTCCGAATCGAGGGGGTAGAATGGCTAGGACCTCTGGACACCCCCTCTTCCCCTCTTAACCACTCTGGATCCGTCAGTAGTGATTGTACGCCTTTCTTCTGTTTGCTTATGTGTCTTCTCCTGGAACGGATCTGTGAAAGGTTACAGTTAGCATCGCTGTTACCGTGGACTTTCACGTGCCTAGTGTCCCTGACTTTTCAGCATTTATAAACATCTGTGCTCTTTACCTACCCAAAGCAGCATTTCTTTGTCCCCCCCCCATTTTTTTTCTTGCTTATTTAAATGGGGCGGGGTCTTGTGCACCCAAAAAAAGTCTTGACTGATGGAGTCTGACTGACTGACTGACTGACTGATGCACGGCATCGTCTCGCACCGCTGACGAGAAAGATACGACCCCGCAATCCAAAAGGTGTGAGGTGACGTACCAGACACGTAGGGACGCTGACAATAGATGCAAATTTCGGGGTTGCCACCCCTACATTGGCCCCGTTCTTTTCTGTCCGCCCCTCGTTTCTGCTCTTTATCCGCCCTCTCTGTTCTTTTCGGGACACCCGCTGCCAACTCCCGAACCCCCTATCCGCCACCGCTCTCTTGTTCGGGCCCTTTCCAAGGGCCTCCGCTGCGTTGCACTGTGTACAACCGGCGACCGCACTTTCGGAAACTACTCGCGGATAGCTGCGCCACACATCTGCAAACTTGCGTGCGAAAAAAGAATCTACGTACACACATCAATGCTTCTCCCCGTTCTCCACGGAACTCCTCACTGCGACAGCCCCGGTGGTGCCCCCTGTGCTTAAACTGGTCAGCTTAGCCCCCATTGCAGAATACGACCCCCCTCCCCTCCCCCAACTCCTCACCTCTACACTCTCCTCTACGTCTACCTGCACAGGTCGTGTGTACCCCCCTGGCCTGCCAGAAAAAAAAAAGTAAAAAAGAGAACCTCGCGCAGCATCGCCGACAGTGGGGCCCCCTATTGACAACTCGCGTTGCTAGCGGTGTGCATTTTGTATCCCGCATAGAACGCTCCGTTTGACGCCGACGAGATTTATCGCTTGAGACACGAATGTTCCATTTTGTTTTTTTTTTGTTTTTTGACGCGTCTTTTCTCCTCTACTCTCTGAACACTAGACCCCCTTCCTGCCCCCTTACACTGTACTTCGTGCCTCCCACCCCCATATAGTCTTTTGTCCCTTAACCCCTCCCCCTCCCCACCCTTCCTCGCTTCTGCTCTTGATGTTCCCTTTAGGAGGAACCCCACAGCGTGGCAAAACCCCTCTGCCGTTCACCTTTGCAGCAACCACTTTGTCGCTTATACCACCCTGCGCCAACATCCCCACCTCCAAACTCAGTCTGACCCTCTCGCATCTTTCCCATCTGCATATATTTAGATCCTGTCTCTTTAAATTTCTCGCTTGGCACTTTTCGCCGCTCCGGAGCCCTTCGCTAGCAGCGCCCCCTGCTCCGCACCCCGCTTCGTACGCGTCCACCGTTTTCGAATGCGCATGCGTCTGCAGATATCCGAAGATCAGCTCGCCTCCTCCTCCTCCTCGTTCCGCATCAACGGTTTCTCAGACTCCGCTTTCTCGCTTTCATTCTGTCTTCTATTTTCGCGTTCTCGAACGCTTTGCAGCGCGATTTCGTTTGCACGCGGTCGGTCAGCTATCCAAGCTTTAGCCGGACCTGAATTTGATCTCTTCCTACGCTTCGCTTCACTTCTCTTGACTTCCAACCGTTCAAAGTAGAAACTTTTCCGCAACCCACTCCCCCTCTCTGCTACTTCTCTATGTATTGACCCCCACCCCGACTTCGTACTCGATGGCTGTGCATCTTTGGCTTATTCATAAAAACAAAACAGAGAAAAAAGAGGTGAATGATACAACAAATCGCGACAGGAGGAAACAGACGCGTGTGCGACCCCGGCCCAGAGAATTCAAAATAAGAACCCGGAGCGCCTCAAGAATGCCTAATCTTCGCATACAAAGAAAATCGCTCGCTTGAGGCCGCGGGGTTGATGGCAGGGTTGGGCTTGTGAACGGAACCGAGACGATTGCAAAGAAGAAGCAGGAACGGCGTACGACTGTTTTTATTTTACCCTGGCTCGCTGTATTGTATACGAGTTCGCGGAACCAGGACCGTGGTACCACGGTTCCCGGAGTTAGGCTTAGCCACGTGGGCTTTAGGCTTAAGACCGCCGTTTAGACTGACTGGGAAGCGCCATTGAGACTCGGGTTGCCGTTTAGGCTTTGCGGTTTTTTTCGACGCGGTCTTATGCCTTATTATTGAGGCTTAGCGGTGCGGCGGAAGGATTTGAAGTGACGTGTCCCTACGGATGCTTTGCTTCCATTGCTATTTGAATCCCCCCGTCCCCCACGCCAACTTAACGCAGCAGCCGCTTTGGACTCCCATTGTCCGCTGGGCTTTCTATAAGACTGCGACTTATAGTCGCTTCGTGGTTTCAGATCCGCAATAGTCGTTAATAGACGCGTTCGATTGTCCTTTTTATGCGTACGATCCGCCGTTGTTGAATTTTGTACAACTGACTTGCGTTGTTTTGTGGTGAAACGAAATGGAAAATCATGAACTGAGTCAAGAGAACCTTCCACACTGCTTTGTACTGTTCGCGCTTGGAAAAACATAGGAAGATCTTTAAATTAACCCCATACTTCTTCGAAGTGCACTGACAAAAAAAAACACCGGTTTTTACTCCTGAAGCACGGCGTTACACGAGCACTTTGTCGGTGTGTTGTACAAGTGGCGTATATTGTCAAAATGATGGCACAGCTTATTAGAACAACGCGTGATAAAGCGTCCCTTCTTGAGGACGCTTAAGACGCTTCCTTCCCCCCGCTAACCTATTTTAGTATGAAATTGACATGTAGCGCCCTCTTTTACCTACTATGGTAGTGACTTGACGTGCAGCGCGCTCTTTTGACCTTTTTGGCACACAGAGCGGCAACTTCTTATGATAGCCAGGCACTACAGTGTAATTTACGCGGGGGAAGGTTGTGGTCAAGGTAGTTTTGATCATCGTAAATCTGAATTGGCTGACAATTGAGTATAGCACCCTCAAAATTTTTTTTTTCAATGTTCATGTATAGTATTACCTGCGTTCAATATCACTTAGCGTTTCGGAGAAGACTCAATAGAACGATGCAATGACGTAAATTGGGAAGTTGTGTTTATTTTGCTAATATATTTCACAGAATGACTCTTTCTTTTTTCATAATTACAACCATATTTATATTGACAATATGCCCGCCAAAACGAAATGCGTGTCTCCCCCCCCCCTCCCACCCGTTGTGACTGTTCTGGATTTACGCCAGTGCAGCCAGGAACCCTCAACGCCATGAAACGAGCCATTCATTTCATGCTTCATTCACCTGTCATGTGGGCTATAATTGGCAGTCATACGTTGTTTTGACCGTGAGCATCGTCCCATAGTTACATTCTTCTGTCACCTAAAAACGTCTCTCTCTCTCTCTCTTTGTTTTTTCTCATGCAGCATCCGTATCCCTCTGAAGACCAGAAAAAGCAGCTGGCCCAGGACACCGGACTCACCATCCTCCAAGTCAACAACTGGTGAGCACTGCGCCTCGTTTCGCTCTTGACTTGCCTTACCGCCATCGCACTTGAAGATACGATTAAAAAGCCAAACGACGAAACTGCTGAACTTGCGTCGAACATTGAGCATAATGAAAATGGCGCTGGTATTTTCATATATGGAGGCGAGGTCCAGATAAGGAAAAATATAAGAAAAGAAAAGATAAGAAAAGTGGTCCTGCGGGCTCCCTTTACTTGCAACCATTGGCTTACGATACAGAAAACATCAATGCTTTTCAACGTTATAATACACGTACCAGCCTTAGACCCTTGGCGCAACTTGCGAGCACATGCTCTTCGTACACCTTATAAACAAATAATGCTGTGGGAAGGACATATCGTTTTTATTGATACTCTTAAAGGCCCCTTTGGAGGCCTTTAACATTAAAATGGCGTATTGCTATTTGTTATAAAGGCCTCCAAAGGGGCCTTTAATAATACATAGTAATACACCGTTTTCAGAGGAAGATGAATATGGCCAGCTACAAAACTGTATGAAAAGTGCAATCATCGTCAAATTACCCACTCGGGCGAAAAACAATTTATGGCGAGATTTTTTTTTTTGATAACCTACGCCTAAGCTGATTACGAGGGTGTGTTTAGCTCCGTGATAAGTGCAGTTCGTGAAGCTGAGCAGACTGGGGATACATAACGTATATCTGGCATTGACTTCACTCGTCTAGATGCCAAACTTTACTATTGATTACATTTTTGGTTTCTTACAATACGGCACACTGTGTCAAAAGTTTTTCCTATATAAGGACATTTCAAAGGAAGCACTTATGTCGTAAAAGTTCAGGAACCATGCAAACGTTGAGTGTTGTGTTCAGTTCAGTTTATTAGCGTTTTTTCCCGCACATTTTGGTGCAAGGCTAAAGTTTTTGTCATATTCATATTCAATTTTAGTTCTTAGTGGTTACGCAGCAAACCGAGGACACAATTAACGGTGAAAAATGTAAGGCCACGTTATAGAAGCTGCTGGTATAAGAGAAGTTGACGGGATTCCCGACCATGAGATTTTGGCGCAAAATGTGGGCATTTAGCGAGAGGAAAATGGATCTTCTCACAAGGAAATGGGAGTAATAAAAGGGACAACGAATACATCAATTAAATAAGTAACAGTGGGAATCGGACGACACTGAGTGAAAATACACTCAGGCAATTTTCTCATCTTGTTATTTTTACCGGTCTTGTTGGTGTTAAGTCTTGCCTGTAGATAATTCCTGGTTGAGGGGACATCCGTCAGGGAGCGCGCGTGCAATCTCGCGAGCGTAAGTCCTGTTTACACAGCCGCGCATGCCGGCTTGTGCACGCTTGCGATGTTATACGTTGGTACTGGCACCGACAGAGGAAGAATAAGAAATACAACACCAAACAAAGCGTGAGAGAAACAATGGTCGCGCTTGGTGGAAGTGAGGGGTCGGACGTGCAACGTGGCTTCGGAGCGATCTAAGCGTGTGCCTGCAAATCCTCCCTAATTGACTACTCGGCGGCACCTCGGAGCGGATTGTCCCTTTGCCAGCTCAGTGGGACGCGTGTATTAGGGAGGACAACAAAGCGCCACGGGAAGCGCCAGCGTGGGAGGACCCCTAGAGGGGATGAAGGGGTTTAGGGAGGGTGGGAGGGAGGAAGTCGGGGGCTGTGGCTTCGCAACAAGCCGGAGTTCTTTTTTGCGCCAGTGGTTCGGACCTCGTTAAAGAGGCCGGAGCAACGGTCTGGGCAAGCTGTTCGGAGTAGATCCGCTGAGCTGCTGTGGCATCTCCAGACAAGTCCCCGTGGCATCTCTGACATCTCTAGACTCTGTGGCAGTTTGCAACATGTCTCTAGGGACCACGTATGACCGCAGGAAAGAGAAGTCGACCACCAGCCGCTTGTGTGGACGAGTTCACAAAACACTCATGTGCATTTCTCGAAAAGAAAGAGCACTTCGAGTCTGTCCCTAGGCATGCCATGGTGTAGAATCTTTCTTTTTGAGAAATCTTCCGTATTTTTTCGTAGGTTCAAGCTAGAAATGGATGTATGTCGATTTCCCTTTGTAAAGCTCTTGCAACCTCACGGGATTTCGCAGATATGCAGATTTACAGTTTTTGTGACCTCGTTAGACAGTTCTGTAACGTCTCCAAGACATCCTTGTAACGCTTGTCCAACACCCCGTAGCATTTTTAGCACCCATGTGGTACCCACATTTTGGACTCCTTTAGCATCCACGCAGCAGCCATGAAAGGCTCCTGTGGTGTTCTTGGGGCACCCTTGTAAATACTCCCGTAGCACCTCTGTGGTACTGCTGGAACACCTCCACAGAAGTTATGGTGCGTCGGCGTAACGCCCCTCTGTTAGCTATGCAACACCTCTGTCTAAGCATTGCTATGCCAGTTCTGAAGCGTCGACAGAACGCCTCTGCAGCTACGTAGGTTCTCTGTTGCCGATTGGACCATATTTTGCAGCAAGTTTGTTGTAGCACACCCATTTTCTGTTCTGTGTCATCTCGGCGTTTGAAGTTCAGTGGAATCTTTGCGTCGCGTACCTCGCTAAAATCTTTTGTTTCCCTTGCGAAAAATTTCTTACGCCTCCTCTGCAGTTAGGTAGCGCGTCTGTGGGATCCAGATAGTTGACCATGATTTTATAAGCTATGTTTCATAATATAGACCTCGTCGTCAACATGGAAAGGTTCGTTTTTGTGTATAAGAGCATTCACGTGATTTGGTTTCGAATAGCGCAGAGAGAGAGAGAGAATCATCTTAATGGGTAGCTGGAGAAGTCTGCCTGGTGTTTCACCTGACAGGCTACTCCAGGTGCCAGGTGATGACATTGATATATGCAATGATAAACACACAACACATACAGTTGCATACACGCATAACAGTCACATAACACATACAATCACTCACACGCACTGCACTATCTTACAAAGTTTCGTTCAAGCCTGTGGCCCGTAAGAATTGTCAGTAGTGCTTTTGTGGAGTCTTAAAAAAAAAGAGCACAGGTCGTTGTTGCCTTTTGTACCCTTCCCTCTTTGTCCGGCCAGCTTGGCGGTTGTGTGAATGCACTTACGAGTGTAAAGTGAATAAGTGTACCGACAAAAAAGAATATTTTTTAGTCGACATCAGCTGTCGCAGGCGCTGCCCTCACAATCGTGAAGCCTGTTTGCACCGTCGGAGAATGGAGCTGTCATAAAAAGTCTCAAGTTTGATTGACAGCATTCACGGGGACGCGTGCGCTAACGGTCGGCCGCCGACGCTGACCGTTGGTCATTGTGGGAAAGCTTCTAAATTGCGGATGGTCCGCCTTTTTAATGCCCCCTCCCCTCTCTACTCCTCCGATTCTCTTTGAATCGCGTCAATTTTCCCAGCTCTTGCAAATTCAAAATCACCAAGTGGGCTATACTACACAGTCACACTTCAGGTTTATAAACTTCAACTTTTGCACAATGATTCGTTTTTTTTTTTGTAGCATGCTCACAAAGAATGTCACCTTTTGCATGGGAAACGTGCAGCTCTTCGGTTCGGCTTTATTTGCGAGGCTTTTCATTGTCTTTTTGAAAGCGCGATGACCTTCTCACCTGCTGCTTGTATGCAGTTTTCGGTAACTGTTCGCGAATATCAGCAGAAGCTTGACCTGTGAACGCTCATTGGTTGTATCAATTATCTTGTAGACGTCTATAATAAAAGGGATTTATTCACAGCTATCTAGTTGGTATCCATAAACTACTGAGATTATGTTCCATGAGCCGCAATCTACGATATAAAGGTATGCATTTAGACCCCTTAACTCATGTTAAGGCGGCATTTTTTTTTCAATTTTACAACTTGGTGAATTTATATACATGAATAAAAAACGTATAGCGTGCATACTTGTGTAGAGATCTACACCAGCGTTGTCATGCACTATCTGGCTTTATTCTTGACAAAGCAATTACGAGCACTAATTGATGCATTAAGAAGAATACTAGAAGAAAGCAATCAGCAGTACTAATTACTATTGTCTAACCAGAGTAACTGAGTGTGCTGATTGCTGGTACCCAGGAACGGAGTGCGGAATATTTGACCGATATGGTCAACAACAATGTAGGCCTGCTTGCATTCGCTCTGAAGCTTTCGGTTTACGATGTTTTGAAAATGTCTCCACTTTAATCTGTGTGGTTGCATGTTTTCTACTTCCGACGCCAATAATTATTCGCGATGCCAATTTCGCTTCCGTCATCTAAAATAAATTCGAAGAAACGTTTACCGTTCATTCTACCTACAGTTATACAGAGCAATGTACGCCGTATAGAAAGGCGCCCATATTACACGGGGCCACACGCCATAGTCGGGCATATCTCCCTTCCTGTGTGCACGTCGGAAGAGGGCGTGGCGGTGGGCGTCGACTTATCACATCACATTGTGAATGGAGTTCGCAGCGATGGGAGACCGGTAATGCACGAATAAAAATGAAAACCAAAAACTAAGGGTGGAAAAGTGGTCGACGGGTACGTGACATGGGATGTACTCTCTCTATGGGGGCTGGCGGGACTGACAGGAACTGCCGAAACTGCACTCATTTCTGTGACGACTAGACAAATGAAACAAAAGGGAAGAAACCCGACCGTTCTTTTACATCGCTCACATAGCTAAGTTTCTCGGAAAAGTTTCGTTGCAGAATGAACTGTGGTGCTACGGTCGTTTGGTTACCGTGGGAACAGCTTGTAGTACGCGGATTTGTCTATGCACGGTTCCTCTGCTTATGGTTCTTAACCGTGCTTGGGGCCTTATTGGGAAGGTCAGAAATGAGATGGTCGTCACGTTTCACGAAACTTTTAAGTAGTACGCAATGGCACGTCGTACCCTAAATATCAGTTTCGCATACTCTAAAGGAGCCTTTAGATCTTGAGGCGACCAGCGGTGGTATGGTGGTGGTAATTTGTAGAACGCCAATATAGCTTCGATTATGGAGGGATGCGGGCAGCAAGATAAACGGCGTTAGTCGTGACTGTTATCTGCTCGACACCTTGATTGATTGATATGTGGGGTTTAAGGACCCAAAACCACCATATGATTATGAGAGACGCCGTAGTCGAGGGCTCCGGAAATTTCGACCACCTGGGGTTCTTTAACGTGCATCCAAATCTGAGCACATGTACGGGCCTACAACATTTCCGCTTCCATCGGAAATGCAGCCGCCGCAGCCGGGATTCGAACGCGCGACCTGCGAGTCAGCAGCCGAGTACCTTAGCCACTAGATCACCGCGGCGGGGCTGCTCGATCCCTTGAGATGAGATATGCTAGTGCCGAGTAAATAAACGAATTTCAAGGTGCTGGTCAGTATTTATTTGTCAGCGATATACGAGTAATAGTTATTACCCTGAAGGTATATAGATTTAGAATATTTCATATTTTTCAGATTTAGAATATTTCATAGCTACGGAGCAGAAACCTGGAGACTTACAAAGAGGGTTCAGCTTAAATTGAGGACGACGCAGCGAGCAATGGAAAGAAAAATGGTAGGTGTAACCTTAAGAGACAAGAAGAGAGCAGAATGGATTAGGGAACAAACGGGGGTGAAGGATATCATAGCTGAAATCAAGAAGAAGAAATGGACATGGGCAGGGCATGTAGCGCGTAGACAGGATAACCGCTGGTCATTAAGGGTAACTGACTGGATTCCCAGAGAAGGGAAGCGGGGTAGGGGGAGACAGAAGGTTAGGTGGGCAGATGAGATTAAGAAGTTTGCGGGTATAAATTGGCAGCAGCAAGCACAGGACCGGGTTAACTGGCAGAACTTGGGAGAGGCCTTTGTCCTGCAGTGGACGTAGTCAGGCTGATGATGATGATGATATTTTGGGGGTCCTTGCACTCCTAAGCGATCGCTGCGGATACTTCAAGCGATTACAAGGATAGTCGGTTAAATATTTTCAATTCGTCAGGGTTGGGCTGTTGTTGGACGTTAAAAAAACGTTGTTTGGGATAATAGAGAGTTTTAGTACTGCGTACGCTGTACGTGGCGGCGTTGCGTACGTAAGGACGCCACGTTCTGCGTAGTGCGCATGCGCAGACCGCAACGCGCACGTATCGCGTTACGTACGCAGCCGCTACGTACGCAGCCGTTACGTACGCAGCCGCTACGTGTGAGGTGATCTTGCCGCTCTCGAACAAGTTCGCGACAGCGCGAGACTTCGTTTTGCAAAATGGCGGCATCGAAGGCAAGCACAGACCGGCTCTGTGGCTTAAAATATGGCTATAATCTGGCTATAACACTTGGATTGGCTCACATTGGCTGTCAACAACACGTGCTTCTATTTTGATCTACCAGATGGCGCAACACGCTTCACGCTCGTTACCTACGCGGGTACTACGGCGTACTAAAAGCCGATTAGTGGCAAACTACGCCACGTAACGCAAGGCGCTTGCGTGATGCGTACGTAGCACCATTACGCAGTACTAAAACTCTCTAATATCACACGATTCCCTGCGTTTCAGTGCTGGCTTCACTGTCATACACTCGTCTGCCGCAAACACCACAGGACTACGTTTCCCTATGTGTTAGCATATCGGCAGCACGCTCAATAGGCATCAGTGTTGGAAGTAAACAAAACAAAGTATAGGTGGGCGTATCTAGTTCGTTTCATTTTTGATCGACGCACGCCAGTGCCGGTGCGTATGGGAAACAAACGGTGCTACGCGGCTTGATTGGCGAGGCGTTGCTCGTTCCTGACGTCACGCACCGGTGGGTGCTCGCAGCGCCCCCTTTACAAACGCGCGCTCACGCACGCACCCAGCGCCAGCCCAGTGGTTTCGCCCCACCGCCCCTGTCGTCTGCTGCGTAGGCCGTCAGCTGGACCGACGATGCAGCAGACGGACGCACGTACTACACTACCGTGTACTTCCCTCCCCCACCGACCGCTACCAGATTGGCGCTTCGGTCGACCTCGCGCACTGTGTAATGGCTGTGATGAATTAGTCTCTGGGTGCCGCTTGACAGGTCTTGTCTCCCCTCCACGTACCCTGCTGGGCGACATCGTGCGCAGTACGCTTCGACTGGCAGTGTGGTATAGCAACGTCGATGCTGCTTGGCCGAACAGGCGGTGTCGCCCATTGTGCGTTCCTTTTAGCTGTTCTCGAAGGGCTCGCACGCGACAGCAGGGAACGAAAATTCGACCTATATATATATTTTTTTTCTAGTAGCGTAACATGGGGGGCAGTATGACTGCTGACTGATGGCACATGCTTTGTTTAAAAAATAAAAAAAAACGTCGCGTGCAAGGTTTATCTAGTACGGCCTCAGTTCTGTGTTTATTTTGAACTAAAGGGAGATGATAAGCACGTGAAGCTTGCGCGGACGAAACTTGAGAAGACGAAACTCCGCGTTTTCAACCGGAACGTGTGAAACTGGATAGACGCAAATAGATAGACGGAAGTGGTTAGACGAAACTGGGCAGACGAAACTGGACGCGTGACACTGAATACAGTAAAAAAAAAAACTAGGCAGTCCAAACTAGACAGTTCGAACGGCACATATAGAAACTTAACGGACTAAACTGCACAGGTGACACTCTTCCTAGACAGCGGTTATCATGACCATATTGGAAAACCACTATAATACTTAATATTGTCCGCAGCGAACAAGTGCACAGGTATGAGGGCTATGAGTTCCCTTAAGAATTGATCTGTGTGGGAAAAAAAAGACATGGAAATGCAAGACGCGATGCACGTTCAGCGTCTCTTCTTTGACCTTCGTTCAAACCGACAAAAGAAAAGTGTTCGTTTCTCGGAAGCCGTTTTGTGGAAGAGCATCTGCAGACACAAACGGCGCTAAACGGCGCTACACAGCTTGCCTCTGCGTTCGTAGTTGTGGTGTTGGTGAGCAAGCTGTGAATATGAAAGAAACCCCGTGTGGGGTCGGGTTTACAAGGCAGCGAACAGAGACGGGGCAAAGGACGGCGGCACCGGGCAAGAAAAAAAGAAAGTTATGAAATATGGACGGAAATGAGAAAAAAGAAAAGTGGCCCCTTTCGGAACGAAGCGAAGAAGGCATTCTTTCGCTGCAGCCGGTCGGACCAGGCCTGCGGGATAGCGGCAGCCTTCTGTCAAGAGTTCGCACTGCAGAGGAGGTGTGTCATGTGACGGAGAAGCGGTAGTCAGGTTGTCACATCGGAGAAAACAAGCTTCTTTCAGTACTGGTAAAGTACTCCTTGTAGCTTCATTTCTACAGTAAGTTCTGGGCTTCTGGGGAAGTGCGTCAATAGACAAAGGAAGTGTAGAATAACAATTTTATAGACGTACCGATTAATCGACTAAACCAGTGTTTTCTTGCGAACAAAAAATCGCGTGATATAAAATTAAAGATAAAGCTCATGATTTCGGTCACAAGCTAGAGTGACGCTAGCAGCTTTGCCTAAAAGGAAGACTACTTGCGGTAGAAGCGAACTTCATGCCATTTTCGCACTTTAAAAACAACCGAGTTTTTTTTAGTAGAGGATTTTATTTGGATGCTGCTCTTAACTCAACAACATGAGTCATGCGCAGGGAGGAAAGTGGTATCATTGAGCGTATGTCTCTTTACTAGGTAAATATGCTCGTTGCTGGCGGTAGGTTCTGCTGGTGGTAAGTTCTTTTTCAGTATCATCACTTCAAGAACCATCAACTCTGCCAGCAGTCCATCTTTTCGTGGTTATTAACTCCCGATTATTTCGCAATGAAATTCTCATACAAGTTAGGTGCGCATACAAGTTCTTCAAGCAAGTTATGCGGGCTGATTAGATAAAGAAGTTTGCGGGTACAACGGGGCAGCACCAGGCGCGGGCCGGGTTGACGGAACTTTGAAGAGGCCTTTGCCATGCAGTAGGCATACTCATCATGATGACGACAAGACACTTTAGATGACACTTTAAGCGTGTCACGTTAAGCATGCCCCACCACATAGGCTCACGGTTAAGCGTGTACAGTGACATGCACAAAACGTGAGGCCGGGTGACCCGGGTGTCATCTTGCGCAGTGAATGCGATTCAAGTAGTCCGATTTTCTTTCCTTACTTGGATATACTGAACCTGTACGCTGCACAAGTTGAAATTGGTGGCTGGTACATCCGTGTACTGTGCCGCACGTATACGTCCTGTTTCTTTCGTTGCCGTCGGAAAGGTGGTTCATTCCGCCGGGGCGGCCTCCTAGGGAGGTGGTGGCTTCACTCTCACACCCCGATTCAATTCGCAGCTGGGGGAAAGGGCGCGGCACCGTGTTTTCCTTTTGTTATTTTGAGCGCCAGGAAAATGAAGGCCAGTTGGATGGGGTGTTCTTCCAAGAATTATGAGCGACGGTGACCGGAACTCACCGCATCTCCGATCTTCAGGCCCAAGCATAATGGCGCGTCGCAGAGCGCCCCTTGGCTATGGTGGCTAGAAGCCACCACTCTTGCTGCTGCCGCCTCTGTCGGTGTGCTTTGTTGATCTCGTCTGTTTCTTTGTTAAGCGATGTACTTTCTTTTCTTCGCGCTCATATGTATGAACGAGAACCACTGGTTTTGCGTTTTACTCTTGATCCCGTTGTCCTGAATTGACGTGACCCCTGTCTCGTCGAGTTTCCGGCATGGTTCCTTTTGTTTTGAAGTGATTCGATATGATGCACCTGCTGGCCTTGTATATTATTCGAACGTATCGGTAGGTGTATCTCATTCGCAGATGTTTTAGGTATCGAGGGGCGCGGGTTTGATTCTTAGCCGAAGCGACAGCACTTCGATGGCTGCTAAATGCAACGGAGGCATGTAAAGAGCGAGTGAGTCATTCATTATGGAACTATTTCATCAAACTTCACACGTTAAAAAGAACTTTGAGCATATACATTTTATCATCATAAATCATTGGGTCAGGGTCATTTGACTTTGTATACATTATTACATGCTGACTTCATCGTGGATGCCACTTCAGCCTTCGGACTATGGGACCTGCCTCCCCCCCCCCCCCGAAATTGTTGGGAGAAGAAATCGATGTTTTTTAAAGCTTTCAACAAGTGCCTCCCGACCCTCCTCCCCCGAATAAGTTCCCTTACTACGGGCCTGTATGGGACCCTATTCTGTAAAACTTCTCCGTTTTATGCATTGTAACGTTGCTGACTAGAAACTTCAAACTGAGAGAAAAGAAGCCAGCAAGCGCTGCGGGCACCATGGTAGTCAGGCTGCTGCCGTTCAAGCCAGGGGCGCAGGATTACGCGAAGCAAATATATAATACACTACAACGGTAATACGGGGAAGGAGTTTCCTCCTCTCTGCTAATAATCTATAGCTCCATCGAACTTTTCTCGACATTGCTTAAAGTACAACATTAAAGGGCACGTTGTTTTTTGACAATAAAGGCGACCGATGATTCCTGACTTTGCATTCCAAGAACTGCTTACTTTACTTCCCACCGTTGGCCCTGGGAAACTAGGGACCAAAGGGGGGTCGGGTCCACTTTAGCACCAATTCAGAGCTTCATTTTCGTTTTCGCGTGCAGTGAGAAGTTGTTCTTCTTTCGGACTCGGCCATTTTGAAAGAAGGGGGGGATGGGGAGACTGCGGTGAAACTTTGCCCTTCTTTATTCACAACCCTGCACACGCCGAAGCCACGATGCATAAACGGCAAATATATCTTAGGATTTTTCGTGCCACAGCCCTCGAGCTGTGGTTCAGTCTTGCGATGTCAAAAACAGCGCAAAAGTAGAAACGTTGACTGAAGAAGAGACCGCAAGGATTCTTCGGGGCTTGTCTTGATTTTTTTCCGCTGTTTTTACATTCCCAAGCATGAACCTCGAACTATCCCTACTGTCGCTTCTAGTCCAGTTCAGTCTACTGACCAAATTAAACCTCGTACGCCCCTCATCCAGTTGCAAAAAGAAGTAGCGAAGACAACGACCCAAGTTCCGAGCTCGACAACGTGATATAGTTTCTTTTCCGTTTTGTTTCTTTTGTCTGTCCCGCTCTGCGGCGCACATCTTATCCGCCATCTCCCCCATTTATTTCCATCTCTCTCTCTCTTCGTCTTGTTACTGTCTGCCTTTCCGCACCACGCATCCGTCGCTGCACTGTCTAGGGCTCGTTAATGTTACTCTTGGGCCTCCTCACCCCCCAAACTTTCTCTGTGCGCGTGTCTTCTCTCTGGACGTTTCGATAGACGCCCGCGAGTCCTGGGAATGATTAATGGCCCTCCGGAGAGACGTCGCGATGGCTCGCATCGCGGCCGCTAGGCGGCGTCGATGGCGTCGGCAGCGCGCCCTGGCGTTCGCACGTTCGTGCCCTAAAAGCGCGGGGATCTACTGCGTGAGTCAGCGGCGGCTGGCGCAGACGTTGTTGATCAAGCGGAGGTCGAGAAAGCGGAACGGAAACCAAAGCGTCTCTTGCATCTGCGGCGTGGATTTGTCGTGCCACGCCGCTGATGCAAAAGACAGTAAAAGTTCTTTGTTAGACCCTCGTTCATTTGGAAGACCGGATCGTTCGGGCGTATTTACGAAGTTTGAAATGGCTCTCCCGGATGTTCTGGGAGTGCCCAGTTATGTCAGTTAAAATGACAGTAGCTCCAGATGCTCTCACGTCGAAGTGGGCAGCCGCTCTGTGCAGCTCCAACTCCAAGACACAAGAATGGGCAGTCCAGCGGACAGCGGACCCTCGAGATGGCGATGAAGCAAGGCCTCGAAGTCTCCTCATGGGAGACCTGAAGCCAGGTTGTTGAATGTCGACGGGCTTTCAATTAAGCTGTTGCCACCAGCCAACCAAGTTTGTGGAGAGACCGACGTTTCGGGACCGATTCGGTCTCTTTCCCGGCGAGTGACTATGTCGATTATGGAACATCGCCGTGTCTTGTCCTCCCCCGACAGCTCCGGCTTTCTCTTTTCCTCACGTTTTGGAAACGTATATTGGGGGCATTGTTCCTAGCGAGCGGTTCACGTTTACAGATATGTGCTGCAAACGTGAACCCAGCCAGACAGATTTCTGTCAAAATGTTTACATCTAAGCTTATATACATTGTTCAATAAAATCACTTTCGTTAGTTCGGCCATATTTGGCCGCAATCAGATCGATTCAAATGATCCTCGGAGTGCGCCAATATGCGACGCAAGGCAGAACAACCGAAACGTCTGCGCAAGCTTTTAGAAAAGACGTAGTTGCCATTCGAAATCAAGTTGTTTGTACATAATTAGGTATGGGTTGAGAACGCGTTTTGCTTTAAGAGGCGGAGCCTTGAACCGCGGTGGATTAGCTGAAACATTCAAAAGGCTCCAATTAACAAATGGGTTTATTTCCTGGTGTTTCGGAATCAATTACGCTCCTCTTTTAGGGGAGTCACAGTCGAAGTGTCGTGATGAAAGTTCTGCTACCAAGAGGTTACACCTTTTGGTAGCAGAACTTACACCTCTTGGTAGCAGTTACACCTCTTGGTAGCAGTTACACCTCTTGATAGCAGCAGAGGTTACACCTCTTCGAAATTCGTGAGCTCATTATCAGAGATTTTGTAGCTCAATATAAAAG
Organism: Rhipicephalus annulatus; assembly: GCA_013436015.1. Taxonomy (NCBI): domain Eukaryota; kingdom Metazoa; phylum Arthropoda; class Arachnida; order Ixodida; family Ixodidae; genus Rhipicephalus; species Rhipicephalus annulatus. The sequence goes on from WOVY01015175.1 coordinate 21,029, forward strand.
GGAAAGTTTTTACGTTGATTTTATCTTCTATTAAAACATCTTGATGAAGAAATTACTGACGTTAGAGTTCTCAGAGTATAACTTAACAGTTTAAACGCACTCATTGTTTCACTTGAGCGTTCCCTTAAATAACTCGGTGGAGCGTAATGAGCTACAGCGCACACAGAATGCGCAACTAGTTTCTGTTTTTGTTCCCCGGGTCCCAGCGGGACGATTGCGGTCGGTGTCACCCAATACTCGCGGTTGAGGAGACGCGCGGCGCTGCCACTTCAACGTTCCTCGATCGTCTACGGTTTCATGCAGGGTTCGTCCGCTACGTGGCGCGCCCTTCGTTGTGTGTGGGTCTGCGGAGGCCTATACGCTAACGAACACACGACCCCTTATGGTATAGGGGGCGCGCGTATCGCGTTTCGAGCACTTCTTCCAATCGCGTTATTGTATATCTTTGGAACGCGTACTTAATTTGGGACGCGCGCGGTTCCCCGCAGGTTCTGTGGGAACGACGAGCGGTTGGAAATATCGCGTTTCGTCGGGATGGAAGAAAATTCTCGCTGAGACGACCGCACACATATCGTTTTCTTTTTCCCCTTAAAATACACAGCATCGCTCAGTATTAAAATAAAGTTTGGTTACCAAAAACAAAGTGGAAGCTTACTTTTGCATCAATCAAATATTTACTTTAAATATCAAAAGTGAATTTTTCGCTTGTGTCAAAATGTACTGTTTCTTCTTTTTTTTCAAATTATTTGCCGGCTTGAGACACGTCCATCAAATTGCATATTTTTTTTCATTCAGCCATATATTATTATTTTGTAAAATATTTTCATGCATTCGTACCTCTTTGTCACAATGGTATTGTCTATGCTGACATAGGCCAGAGGCCACGCCATGATTTGTTTATATGTAGAAGAAGACGAGATGAAAACATTAATTTCTTTCAATGCAATACGTTGTACCATTTCGCTCGGGGCTTTAACCTGCCACAGCGCTTCTATTTAGGCTTTTCAATGGCTGTACCCGGTTACTATGCTTTTGGATGCGAATTGATGCGTCCTTTTTGGGCTGCAAATACGACCTCGTCTAAAGAAATCGAGCATTTATATTATGGCTCAGCGAAAGCGTGGATAAATTTAGACGCAGCAATGCGAATCTTTTAAGTAATTCTTTTTTTTTTTTGCACAAACTTGTGGGGGCTATTTCGGACATCGTCGATCTCCGTACTGTTGTCAAAAGCCGCCATTCGTTCACTCTGACTCAGAACCTAGCTGTTGCTGCCTCTCTCTGATTGGCTGCTAGCGCCGTCATTACAACATACGGCAACTGGGCGAAATCAGTCTGTTTCCTGGATGGCTCGTTCGGTCAATGAAGGGAGGAATGCGATTTGAAGAAACTTCGAAAAGCAGCGGGAAATATCAGCAATACGCGAAAAATGCCGCGCGTTTGCGCGACAGATGGTAAGCTAGCGCCATCTCTCGTCGACCTGGCGCACTGCACGGGCGACACCCCGCAGTCGTTGGACGCGTGCACAGAGTTTGGGCCGCAGCAGAGTTGTGCTCTTGCAGGACAGGACACTTCTGGTTGTGTTATCCATTTCTCGGCGGTGTCGTCTGGCGGTACGTGTGCCCTAGCAGACGACGCGAGTGTAAGCCTTTTGGTGTCTGCATATGTACTTATAAGCGGCTACTTACCGACTGCGTCGTGCCGCGGACCACAACGAAAGTTAGCCACGTACCAGCGTACATACGACTTGGCGATGCGGGTGTTAAAGAAAGCGCACACTCCTCCCTCCTTCCGCCGTTTTCTTTTACGACGCCATCAAAATAGGTGTCTGTTCCCAGCACGCACCCGAGACGGCACCACTATCGTCGCCTTCGCACCCCCTTTCCACTTCCCTTCCACGAGATCATCTGCCCCGTAGCCTTGTACACCATTCGCGCGTGCAACACCCACAAAAAGAACAAGAGTAAAGCAACAAAAGAAACCCGTCTGGCACGGTGTTGTTTTGTTCCGTTTACTCCTTCCTCGACTCGGGTGTGCATGTTCGTGGAGTGTCATTGGCACGGGTGCGTTTTCGCTCTTTTGCTGCACGTTGTGTTGGGCCTCTTTGTATTATAGGGTCGTCGTCTCGCAGCTGCTGGGGTTCTGGCTCCTGCACTGTTCAGTTTATGACGCTAGGAGAATGACAAGCAGTAGGTGGTTGCGGGTACGGGGTGGTTCACCGAGCTATGCGATTCGGTAGGTACGCCGAGACGCACTAGACGAGGGAAGTAGAATTGTACCATGCTAGCTAAGAACGAGAAGGCGCCAAGGTGTTTGTTGTTGCGTCGCGGGAAGTCCATTTCACGCCGGCCGCTATAGGGGGCGCAGCAATAGCATGCGGGTCTATTACGAACGCGTTAAAAACGAAACGACCTTCTTTTCTTTTTTTTGTATTTGGTGAATCCCACTTCGCTTTAAACGGGGGGGGGGGGAGCTTAGAAGAGGGCAGTAATATTATTGAGGTCTGAGGACTCTCTCGAAAGTCGTTGTCGATCGTTTACAGGGGGCGTTTTGCCATGAAAGTAGCAGTTGGCAGATCTTTCGCTACGAAAGAAGGTAGAAGAGAGATAGATGCTTTAATTTGGCGTTTTTGGTGATCCTGCGTTGTAACTTGAACGGCGATGAAGGCAGTAAAAAAAAAAATGTTGAAGTCGGCTAAAGCTATGTATCCCCTTGAGTGATCATTGCGTACGAAATTCATGGTTGTGTCTCTGTTGTTCGCTGTTCCTGCTTTCTTTCTGGGCGATTAACCTTCGACAGTGAATAACCGACTGGCTTGCAGCTGGATAACTGACCATGTTCAGGGTCGTATCAAGCTACTATAACTGCAGATTTTGCAACGTTAAATAAGTTGTCGTGAACGGTGAACATTCTGTATCCAGTATTCGTGGGTACTCAATCATTGCACAACTTTCCTGAGTGAAAGTCCTCATCATCATTTTTCGCGCCTATCATGTGTTCGGATACAAGCTCACAGCTAAGTGGTTACGTGATTGGTACAACAGTGCATATAACTTACTCATTGCCTCCTTGTGTCTCCGATCAAAAAATTGCCAACTGTCGAGCCCTATCTTTGAAAATATGCATGCCATGCCTCCCAAAGGTGAATTTGCGATGATTATTACTATATTGTTCTCAGCTCTGATGCTATTCAAAGTGGGCAGGTACTTCAGTATACGCATTCCAACTCGGTACCTAGAAGCGATGGTAAATTTATTATTAACATGCGCGCTTTCTTCTCCTGTAGTTAGCTTTCAATTCATCTGCGTACTTTTTTCCGGGGGGGGGGGGGGGTCACAGCTTTCGCAAGCTTTTCAATTTCGCCTTTTTGTATAACACGGACATCAGACGTATGAACGAACGCACATAAAGCGAAATCCCCCCCCCCCCCTCATTCTCCTGTGGCAAAGACAAAATTCCTTGCTTTCCGTTTCACCGCTGAGAACACTGATCAGCTACCTCAGTTTCGTACTGTAGCGCAGGGTATGCTTTCCCGCAAATCTTTTGTAAAGTAAACAAGCTTTTCCATTTCTCATTATCATGACGCTTGCACAGGTACGCTTGTCTCGCTCATTCGTCTCACTGCCTTACATATTCATACGCTTAGACCTGCCGGGGTAGCGCATGTCCCGAAGACGGCGAGCAAAACGAAGGGTTGGAGGAGCTCGAAAGACTGGAGCTAGCAGCAGTGTGTGTGTGAGAGAGAGAGAACGCGCTCTTTGGGAGAGGGTGAAGGAAGAGAAGGACACCATATACCCAAGATGGGGGCCTGCGGAACGAAACGAGAGTGCTTCAAAAGACCATTAGCGCGAACAGCAAAGCCGGCTCCCAGCTGTAATGCTTCGGGGCTGACCGGGTCCTACAATCATGAACCTCCTCCTCCTCCGTCTACTACGCACATCCCCTTCCCCTCACTATATTCAAAGCGTTCAGTCGTGGTCGCGATGAGCAGCAGGAATGGCGAACTACAGCCCGTTCGTGTACCTTCCTTTTTTTCTTACATTAAAACGCCGACTCTGATGGCTGGCTTTCCGTCTTTTCTTCATCGCCATCCTTCTCACCCTCAATCCACTCACACAGACACGCACCGCAGCCAAAACCTCCCGTGCTTCTACACCGACGTCATCGTTCGCTACAACTCTTTGCAGTCCTCTTCTTCCCCTCCGCTCCTAATTGCAGTCTTCGCGTCCCCCCCCCCCCACCCCCTTGTTCTCCACCTTAGCTTCCACGGACACCGAAGAGCTCTCATCCAATTAGGAGCGATTTCCTCCTCGTCGCCAAAAGAATTGGGGGAACCCCTTTTGCTTTTATCTATCTCTCTCCCTTCACTTTCGCCGGGTCTGGTTGGGTTGGAGTCCTCTATGCGGCGCCATTTGCATTCCGTCCGCGGCTTCGTCTTCGTCTCCGATTGGCCTTTGTTCTGGCTCGAACCGAAAACAAGAAGACCTGCCTGCCTTTCTCGTTGATGCACACTGGTTCCGAGGAATGCGCAGGCACTGACTCTGTGTGCGCAGCTAATTAAGAAAACAAGAGGGCGGGCCAATGTTTTCGGCGCGTTTATACGTTCGTTGTGTTAGGCTTGATTCGTCCACAGATGAGCGCCGTAACAGTGGCTGGATGGAAAACGGCGATTTCATCTGCGTCATGTATGTTTTTCAAGCAATATACTGCGAGTAAGTTTAGTTGGGAATTCATGTTGACGATACTTGTGCATGACCACGGGGTTGAGGAGAAGCAGCACGAGCAACACGTGTGATCACGAGCTGCGCCGTGTGCGCCTTTGACAAGGTTTTTTTACTACATCGTGCAGACTGCGCTAGTCCCTTTTTCCTCCTGAAGGAGCTGCAAGCGGTGTGAATAACCTGTGAATTCTTTCTCCCTCTTTATTGTAATAATGTCCGTACCTGAAATTCCCGTTCTATCGACGATGCCTTTCAGTGTATTATAGGCATAATAGTTAAATTCAATTAGAATTTGGGCGAAAGACCCGGTTAGCTCCTCTGCTGATCCCGAAGGTCGTGGGTTCGATTTCTAACCACGGTGCGTGCATTTCGATGCTGACGAACTCACTTCTGTACTGTGTCATGTTGGAGCTTGCTGAAGAACGCCAGGTGGTCGCAATGCTTAACCGTTGGCTCTGCGTCACGCCTTGAAATCATATCGTCCCTCTGGCACGCGAAACCCCGGGCATCATTGAAGGAGCCCGGGGACGATCAGCCAGCCTATAGCTAGACATGTTACAGTAAATTGGTTGGAAAGCAAAATGGTGAGCGTGTTTATATTGATAAGGGCCTAAATAAGCTGCGATAGTAAATAACACATCATTGCGGACCAGTCACCATGTGCGTACGTTTGAGATGAAGCGACGTAATTCATAAGATGGAAGCGAATTTGGTGGTATTTAGCTCGAAGTGAGTGGTATTGATCAGGTTTCGAAATTGCGCTTCCGGCGTGCGTGTTTCTTAATGCAGTCGACGTTCCTTTTGGATGGAGGGGGCGCGATAATGAACCATGGATGACTATAGATGGGAGAACACGATGAGCGAACTGGGGATTGTTTAATAGAGAGCTTTAGTACTGCGGAATGGTGCTACGTACGCATCACGCAAGCGCCTTGCGTTACGTGGCGTCTTTTGCCACTAATCGGCCTTTAGTACGCCGTAGTAACCGCGTACGTAACGAAAGTGAAGCGTGTTGCGTCATCTGGTAGATCAAAATAGACGTACGTGTTGTTGACAGCCAATGTGAGCCAATCCAAGTGTTATAGCCGGATTATGGCGATATTTTTAGCCACAGAGCTGGTCGGTGCTTGCCTTCGATGCCGCCATTTTGCAAAACGAAGTCTCGCGCTGTCGCGACCTTGTTCGAGAGCGGCGCGATCAGCTCATACGTACGCACGCACGCATCTCATGCGTGCGTACGTAGCGGCTGGGTACGTAACGCGATACATGCGCGTCACGGTCTGCGCATGCGCACTACGCAGAACGTGGCGTCCTTACGTACGCAACGCTGCCACGTACGCAGCGTACGCAGTACTAAAACTCTCTAATATCTATCAATGTGTGATACTCTATATGGACATTACGAAAACAAATTATCGAAGAGCGAAATTCGCATTCCGTGGCATACTTTTCTATTTGCCTTAAAGGGGCCCTGAAACACTTTTTTGAGTAACCATGGAAATAATTCACTGGAAAACCGTATTGGATAACAAATTCAACTCCGCAAGAATTTTAAAAATCCGTCCGGTACGAGCGGAGTTACAAATATTTGTCACACGCTGCAATCGCATTCTCTCTTGTGCTGACAAAAGCGCTGGAAGCTAAGCAGGGAGAAATGGGAGGGGCAAACAAACAAACAAAAAAAGAACGTCACGCTCGCCTCCTGACCTTGAGCACTTTTCGCATTTTGTTTTTCATCGAATACGCGGCTTTTTTAGTGCGATCGTGCGCACACGCGTAGACAAGTGACGGCCTCTCGTGGCGATTTCTGTAACAACCGAGCGCGCCATGTTCAATTCAGCCAATGGTTGATAGATGGGTCATCTACGTTTGATCTTTTGGGCATTATTTCGTGATTTGTCGAGGGAAGAGAAAGCAATTTTTAGCTGTCTTTGGACGCTTGCTGCGCTATAACATTTGGCTCGCGTATTTTCGGAAACCTGTACTACCGATCGGCAGCGTTTTGTGACTGTGCTCAAGAAGTGTTGCAGGGCGTCTTTAAAACTGACACGTGCTGTGAAAGTTTGTGTGCGTGCTGTCAGAAAAGCTGGGACAGAAACAGAATCGAGGTTTTTCATCATCATATATATATATATATATATATGCAAGGCTTGCATGTAGGTGTTGATTTAGCTACTGACTTCGACAACGCGCTCAAAGCTTGGTGATGGCAGGTCCTGTAAGAGCTGGTGGGCCACCAGAAGCAAACAGGGAGGTGGGTTGGCAGGTGGAGGGTTGATCCGTGGTGGAGGGATTGAAGCACGGACTCGTATATTCGCGTTTAATGGGCCTCCTACGTAACACGTGCTAATCCCATCTCCGCTAATCCTCTCTCCATCCAAACCCAACCCGAAAACCCGATTCTTCTCGCTTCCCCGCCTTCGCCGTCTTGTCCCCTACGTCGGGAAAAAAAGGGATTAACTCTTTCGCATCATTAAATTTAATCGCATCGGTATATCTCGTCGGGCTCCCTTCCCGCGCTTATTCATTGACGGGTGCCCGCATTATTTTGTGCGGGAGGGGGTCTGCTTGCGTAATCACATTTTGTCGTCAACGTCATCGTCATCGGGCCTGCCTCTTCTCGCGTATGCATGAATAGCTCGCTAAGAGCTCGCACCTTTTTTGTTGTTGTTGTTGCTTACGGATTGACGTGCGTGCATAATAATATGGGACACCTGGTGATGTCGCCGTCGGTGGGGCTTCTCTGCGCGTCGCGACACGAAATGGACGTTAGAAAAGCAGTTGCAGCTTTTATACATACCGTTTCGTTCCTCTTTTGATCTTTGGTTGTCACGTGGTGTAGGAGCTGAAGGACATTAAACTCCGGAATTTCACGAAAACACTTCAAAAGCACCCGACTTAAGCACCTGATGCTGTCACCTAACGCTGCCAAATGCAGCTGTGCGGCCGTTGGAAAGAATGCATTTTCCGTATCGTATATAGATCATTTCTGAAGGGTGTTTGGCGCCGGGATTCGAGACGCATGTCAATACTGATCGGCAGAATGACTCAGACGTGGACGGTGATTCTCAAATAAGGGATTTTATTCCTCTGTCCTATTTAAGCACATGGTGACCCTGTGGGGTGCCTCAAGAAAAGTCCTCGTGACCGTAGCTTAGCCGAAACAACGCGTTATCAGTCGCAATGCATGAGTAAATATTACAAGTACCATTTAACACAATCACCGACATTCTATTCCTTAAGACGCCGCAGGCCGTTAACACAGCGACCGCGGAAAGCGTGCTTGAGAACCCTGAACTGGAAGCTTTCTTTATATGAGCTCTGTATAGATTTCATTCCGACTTCGGCTACACTCAAGAGTTTGTCAATTTTCCCTTTCATATCATAACGACACTTTGTCGGTCTTGTTGGTCTAATTAATTGAACAAACTTAGGGTGAAATACTAATGTAGACAGGCACAATAGCAATTAGAGACAAGAACAAGCACTTTATGATCTGTTTGTTTCATTAGGCACACCTGCTGATGTACTGAAATGGATTCAAGTACACCTGCCACGCCCAGTTTGTGTATAAGAAAGTGTTAGAAGAAAAGAGCTGGAAACAATCACGCATTACCCACTACGACACCAAGTATTCCACTGTCCCGAATTCTCGCTGAGCTTAAAATGCCTTGCCTAGCTGCCCAGCAACTTAGGTTTCGCATGAACGCTGTCGCTTGTATCGGGTCGCCCTTATGCAAATGTCGTCTCGTACCTGACATGTATGACGTGTTACTGCTCCCCGTCTTCAATCAAGCAACGACTAAAGCGAGTTGATATTCGCTTCTTGGGCAGTTTCTATGAAATAGGTGTAGAAGAAAATTAATGCAGAAAACAAAATGGGGCGGGGGGGGGGGGAGATAGTAGGAACGTGAATCACCATAAAGGGGAAGTGGAGCAGTTATTTGCATACGGCGGTCGTATTCGTACGTCATTTACATAGCCAAATTCACTCCCTCCCTCTAAAGCGTTCAGTGTCGCGGAAATCACCCGCGCTTTGAGATTCGTAGGGTGGGGGGACTAGTTCACGTATGTAGAGATGAAAATGCTGACATCACTTGTGTTCACCGTATCTCAGTACGTCTAGCTAAAAGCTTTTTTTTTTTACACGTCGGGGTATAGAAGTCACCCTTTTACAACTCGTTTCGGTTTGACTCACAGCGCGCCTTACCCAATCATCCAGAGCTTTCAACATCGAGTCCACCTAACATTGGGCTAGGAATAAACGAATTTTTTCTCTGTATCCTAACGACGACTCGCTTTTAACGCGCATCGCCTGAAGCCATTCATGCATGTCTGCGTATAGTGACGCTCTACTTTGCCTAATCAAATTTGGAATGAAAAAGAATGGCCTAAGCCGCGTTGTCTGCTTAGAAGCGATGATGCGTTCCTGATATCCGTGTTACGCCCAGCTGTCTAGACTTGTACTTAGTAATGGGGCCAGCTGCTTGAAAAGAGGGGATCATGATTGGATTAGTCGTTTCCGATGGGCATATTACGGAAAGGCATGATCACTGATCAGTGCAGATTATATGTAATGATCCTATCTTCATGTCCTCTATTTTAATCTTTAGTATACGCAATCTTTTCTGTCCTTGCCTGTTACGTTGAAACGGACACAACTTGCATGTTCACTGGAAGAGTTCTGTGAGTTAATATTATCCATATTTCTTTACGTTATATTTTATGGAATGTTGCCTTCTTCGTTATGGTTTGTGACTGGTGTCTTACTGGCTCCAGCTTTGAGGGTTAATGAATGCGTCTTTTGAATACGAATGGAAGGATCTTCATCGAACAAACAAATACATAAGCCTAATCTAACAGGAGCGTCCGAGATATGTTTACAGCTTGCAAAGGCATTCACCATATCTTTACTAACTCTCGCCTGTTATTGCCCCAGGTTTTCTTGATTATCGATTTATGATTTTTCTCCGTTATTCATTAGTTTTTTTTATCGATCAATTCATAATTCTTTCTCGTTTCATTTTCAGTTGGATTCTTGCGTTACGTTTTGTTCATTCTATTACCTCTCCATTCATCACCGTTAATTTCCATTCTTTCTTTCATGTTGTCTTCCTTTCAGATAACCCTCTCTTTCTTATTTATTTGAGTTTCCTTTATTTCGATTTCATCCCTTCTCTCCTTTTCCCGTTTCAGCAGCATTCGAAATTGAACGCTACACGCTATATCTACTAGCGCGAAGAACAACCGTCTCAGATCTTTCATTTCTTTGCATCCGCCAACAATACGCTTACTGAAGTCCGAACTTCCACTTGCACGCCACTCCAACACCTCCCCCCTCCCCCATGACTGTTTCATGACTGTTCCAGCTGATCTCTTACACGTCATTCCATTCCCTGTCTCTTAGCACTTCGCGTCGAGCTGCTCTCCGGGGGAACCATTCCTTCAATTTTTCGTGCTTGTTTTCTTTTCTCGGTTGTTTGCCCGAAGGCGTTATTGGATTTTCCGGGAAGGGCGCTAGAACAAAGAGAACTGTTGATGGTGATGCTGCTGTTCGCGGGAAAGTGAGTTCTCGGTGAGTGCTCTCACCGAACACCGGCGTAGCGCACTGCTTGTTCTTCCCGTTAGACTGCAAAAAAAAAAAAGCATGAAACCTTAGAATCTTAGAAACAAGGGGATAGAGGCAATGTACGTCGAAAACAAAGAAACGTGGAAAGGTAGATGGTGAGACCGCGTTCGACAGCTCCTAGCGCCCGTCGTTCCCCCTAGCGGCTGCGCCCGTTGCCGCTGATATGTTTTGAGGGCAAACATCGGTTCGCCGCGCCCTCTTTCGTTCGAGCCTTCGCACCGCTTTCGTGGCGTCTTGCTTCACGGAAAGATAGTGTGGGCACTTCGATTGAAGGAATGGCGGATGGGGAGCTAGGGGGCGCCACTTGCGTTAGTACGTATAGCGCTCGGGCTGTAACAATGTTAGGGGTACCCGTTCTTGATTTGCTGTTTGTTTACGAATCTATGCCGGCTGTTTCTCTGTCTTCTGATCTGCGATGGCTTCCCGCTTGTTTCTTGACGCAGGGATGGCCGCATTGCTCCCTTCTGCGAGTCTTAAATTGAAGGGGAGTGTTTGGGAAATGGCGCCTCTACAGACGTCTCAAGCGACCGTGTATAGGCACGTGCACTTCGGTTCGTTGTTTATGTGTATGAATTCGCAATTATTTCAATTTTTTGTAGATTTTCGGTATTTACCTTTAGTCCAATTGAACGTGAACACCGACCTCGCAGTGAGGCTTCTAGCTGCATTTCGTTCTCTCTCGTAATCTATTAATGCCTCGCATTACGTAAGACTTCGAGAAAACTGTGCGTTTGTTTGATACTACAGGGGTTTAACTGTAGACTTTTTGTTTGTTCTTTGGCGACTTCGTTCTCGCCAAAGAACAACTTTGTTGTTCTTTGGCCAAAGAGCGACTTTGTTTGTTCCTGGCTGCTTTCACAGAACCTTTAATGTGTATCGCTGGTGTGGTTATTTTTATTTCACTGCTGAGCACTTTGACTGATCGCAGCTGTTTTACGCAATCTTGTTTACTCTGTTCCGTCGCCTTTATGTGTTCATATGCTGATCACAGCTTTCGAGCAGAAACCCTCTTTTCTTGCTTTCCAAACGAATCTCGAAAGCCGAAAACAATGTTTTCTTGTGAGCGTCTGTTCGTATTTGCTTCACCGTCAGCGCCATCGTTATTATTATCATCACTATTATAACGATTCCATCTGGCAGGGCCAAGGAGGCAGCAAAAGCCAGGGGGTTCCTAGAATGAGACCTCCCACCTGGGGTAGAAGCGGTACTTGCGCTGCTCTACCGTTTCGAACAATAAACGTTTATTCCTCTTCCTCATATATGTGGCATAATCCTTGCGTGACAATTGGATTATTCTCTTCTTCTTCACTCCATCTTAGCGCCACCGTTATCACAATCATCTGGGTCTTCTTCCTATTTGTCTTCTGCCATCGCCACCACTGTTTCTTTTTTTCTTTTGCTTTTTGATTTTTCTCAGCTATGTTATTCGACTCGTTTAATGTACATCGGGGTTCTCATCATCATATTGTAGAAATCTTCAATGCGAACCAGTTTTCGTTTTTGCAGTATCAGGATGATTACCTCTTGGACTTACAGTACGTGGCTTGGCTGGCTTTGTTTTGTTGTTTTTTGTCCCTACCTAGTTATCTTCGACTCTACCTCAACTTACTGCTCGTAATACCCCCCCCCCCCTCTTTCTCTACTACTATCACTCTAAGCCCTTCTCCTATGTTTCATATTTAAAAAAAATAAATAATGGCAAGTAAGTGCAATTTACCTTTGAAATTGGGGTATCGAGGAGCATCGCTGTTCATTCAAACGTCGATTGACAGGCGCAGGTATCTTTTAAGGAGGCTCCGAAAGATAGCGAGTAGTTCACTGCAGAAATATACAAACACGTATATTTAAATGACAGCCCGGTCGTCCATAGGTCGTGACAGCAGATAGGCGCGAAGTAAAAGGCCAACAAGACTGAGAAGGGGAGTTCATGTGAAGGGTGGGGGACGCGCTTGGCCAAGTGGGATTGCATCATCACTTAGGCGGCGCTCCCCTTAACTCGACGCGATGGGAAAGAAGTGAAAATAACGAACGACACTAAATCGGTGAGACGATCCCTGCACCAGCGTCAGCGAGCGAATCAAATGTCAACCCTGGATGTCCCGAGAGCTGTCTTGTCTTCTCGGCCTTTTGCCCCCGGGCCATCTTCGAGCTCACACTTCGCCGACTCCCAACGTTTGTTCGTCCTCTTTCGTTGCCGCTTCAGGTTTTATTCTATCACTCACGTGACTGTCTCGTTTTATCGGAGGTTTATAACTGTATTTTTTTGAAAGACGCGTCCTATCGTTCGATAACATCTTGTTTTTTTTTACTTAGTAATATTGCAGACTACTACATTGGCCCAAGAAAAGTAAGGACATTACAGCAAGGAAAACAAAAATAAGGATAGGCGTAAATTGTAGTGCATAAAATGGAAAACAGTGCATATATATATCAAAGGAAACAAGAATCGCACTTCGACGTTTCATCACATCTGAGTTGCCGTTTGATGTCCTTCTCTTCGCGCACGCTCCTCGGTCTGCGTATTCTGACGTTTCGTTCCTGGCTTTTTTTTTTCCATTTAGGGGCCCCGCCGCGGTGGTCTATAATATAGTGGCGAAGGTACTCGGCTGCTGACCCGCAGCTCGCGGGTTCGAATCTCGGCTGCGGCGGCTGCATTTCCGATGGAGGCGGAAATGTTGTAGGCCCGTGTGCTCAGATTTGGGCGCACGTTAAAGAACCCCAGGTGGTCGAAAATTTCCGGAGTCCTCCACTGCGACGTCTCACATATTCTTATGTTGGTTTTTTAGAAAATGTTAAACCCCACGTATCAATCAATCAATCAATCAATCAATCAATCAATCAATCAATCAATCAATCCTTTGCATCTTGTGGGTGTTTTGTTTTTGTTGTTCCTTTTTGTGTTCGTGCATGTGTTTGTTTTTTTTATTAAGAACTTCCTTGTTACTGACGAATTTCGCTAACCTGAGCGAATTTTCATACAGTGTAGTTGGGCGGTTGCCATGGCAACCACCTGACCTTTTTTTTTCACCATTTCCATTGCAACGACTTTGTCCGGGAAGGTGAAAGAGGGGCAAAATGTATAGTACCTACTCGACTGTAGTGAATATTTCATTTTGCCCCGCCGTGGTGGTCTAATGGCGAAGGTACTCGGCTGCTGGCCCGTAGGTCGCGGGATCGAATCCCGGTTGCGGCGGCTGCATTTCCGATGGAGGCGGAAATGCTGTAGACACGTGTGCTCAGAATTGGGTGCACGTTAAAGAACCCCAGGTGGTCCAAATTTCCGGAGCCTTCCACTACGGCGTCTCTCAATATCATATGGTGGTTTCGGGGCGTTAAACCCCACAATAATCAATCAATCAATCAATCAATCAATCAATCAATCTTTCATTTTCTTTTGCAACGGAAACCATCGAGCAGTGTGTTACGAGCAATTACGTAAGTTATGCAATACTGTCGCAGTTATTCAGACTATTATTCAGAATAGTAACAGCCAGAAATAATGAGTGAGTCTGAAGTTCAGCATGAGTTCCTGCCTGCAACGCAGCTATGCAACGAAGGTGCATACTATCTATCACTGCGTGTCACGACTAGTCCCAGCGGTGAAACCCTACAAACATTTAATTATGATTTACTGATTGCATATTATTTGTGATGATTTATTTTAAAATTGTGTAATATTTTTTTATTTATTTGTATGGGCAGTATGTAAGTAGTGCGTGGGGGCTGGCTTGAGTAGCAATTACAACGGCCATAAAAAATAATAACATTGACAGGATTCAGTTATGTGGGGCGGCAACAAAAAAAAAGAATAAAAAAGAAGGCACATGGTCATGTGAGCAACGTAACCCCATCCGTCTTACCGACTGTCGCCGCGTTTAGTTGCACACAATATTTTACAGTAGTTTTGGTGTCAATCCTATTCATCTTAAACCACTCTTTAGTGTTTTTTTGTTTTTGTTTGTTTGTTTGCTTGCTTGTTTGGCACCCAGTGACTTCGTGCCTCTAATGATGATTAGTGACCAGTATAGGCAACGAGTAAAGGCAATTTCCCGGAGCCACACGCAGTAACTTGTAAGTACAAGAACATGCGATGCCATCTATAGTGGCATCATTTCTAAAGGGCTCTCTTTTGAGCCCCAGTGCGGCGTAATCGAAACACCGCATTTAAATTCACTCGAGCAAGTAGCGAATGGTGGTACGAAATAAACGAAAGAGAACACCTATGCAGAGAGCGTGGCTCAGAACGGCAATCGTACGAAGAGTGTATATAAAGCTCAAAGAAAGCCAACGATCAAGTACTAATAAAATGAAATAAAAAAGAACGAAAATGCGAGGCCCTCGCTTGATTTGGACTCGTAGCGGCGGAAACAGAGCGTCGTATCGATTTCGCATGAGTAGACAGACTCCTACCGCTCTTTACTTATATTCGTGGTGGGCGCGCTCTTCACCCCGTTGGATACTCGACGAGGAGGCGTCAGCTGTGCGCACCGCCATAACACGCTCGTCGTCTCTCCATTCGTGCGCAGGAACGGGTGGTACGTGGCGCCCCCTCTCTAGATTTCCGCGCAGTATCTTCGATCGAGCGGTGCTGGTGGGATCTCTTCCGAATGTAAAGCGGCCTTTTGAATGCCCGCGTGCATTCTTTTTTTTTCGTCTCTTGTGCATTAGAGCATTCAGAGAGACATCTTTCCACAAACCACTCTCTATTGGATGACGTGTTCTCGGACGTTCTATGCGGTAGAACGCGAATCTTGGGTGAAAACGATAATGTTTAATGAAGTGTTGGTTCAAACAAGACAGAGAGAAAGAAAGAGAGAGAGAGAAATAAAAGGAAGAGACAGGGAGGTTAACCTAGAAGAACTGGTTTGCTACCCTGTACAGGGATGGTGAAATGAGAGGAAATAAGGGAAATAAATAAGATTTCTTACTGGACGTTTTAGCTTTCTCATAGAACGTTTCAGAATGCTCTCGCGAAGGTTTTCGTTGACGTTTCAGTCGGTATCGCAAAACGTTTCAGTGACCCCTTAAAGCGTTATGAAGAACGTCACGGAGCGCTTGAGGAGCCTGAAGTGTTCTGGCGGGAAATTTTAATTTTTTTTTTCATTTCACAAAATGCTGTTATTGTACCGTATAGAATGCTGCACAGAACATTGCCGCATAGGACACATAAATCACTCTCATTATATTACTACATGATGAGGATAAAACCAAATCGTCCTATCACATCGGAGAAATCGCCGTCAACTTAACAACGGTGTCAGGACAGTATATATAGTTGACATTTTATGACAAAGTTTGCTCTTAGTGAGAGCTGACAAAGTAAACAAAGTACTAAGAGAAATAACCGACTACCTAGTAGAAATTTTTGACTAAGAGGTGAGGTGTCCGCGCCCCTTTGAGAATGCCTTAAAAAGGTATGTCGCACGCGTGACGGTTATGAGATGAATCTTGCTTTATAGGCGAATTTTTAAATCGGATTTTTTTTTTTGCAAAAATTGATGCATCACACTAAGTGACATCTCATGACTAAGTCCTGTTGCCGACACCTAAACACAGTAGCAATGTGAAATAGTTCATGTTCAAATAATCGCAGGGCTTTCCGTCTACATTTTGCTCAATTTGGCGTGGTTTGTCTCTATTTGATTTCTTACTGGTAATTGCAATAGCGTGTGTTAAGATGTCATGTTCGAGACTATAATGACTATGTTTAACGAAAACCTGTACACCTGTCTTGTGTAAGCTCACCAATTCTACCACTATTTCATTTTTAGCAGTCTTTTGCGTCAATTTTCGAAAAGAATTGCTGTCTTCATCTTATAAGTCGCACCACTTCGTCGATTTCAACCAAGTTATCGCTTATGAGATAGTTTGGCATCGTGGTTCGGGCGGCGCACTCAGACGATCAAAACTTTCAAGTCGTTCTCCCTAGACTTCTCTTTTATATAATTTTGTTTTTCTCAGTTGTGTTCACTTTCCCAATCTCTCTTCGACCACTTGCTGATGAGCGTTGTGAGAAATAGTTCCTTTCTTTTCCCTCACGAGTGCCACGTCATTTATCTTCTGGTGGACAAATTGTTTCCTCCCGGACAGCAAATAAAAGAAGAAACTTGGGCCTGAGCTTTTCTGACGCTGCAGTGTTCGAGAGAATAGTAAACATAATACAGAAATGAAAGGAGATACTTGTAAAACTCGAAACTCGATAGATTTTCTCGGATCATTAGCTCGAGCCGATCTCATTCGCGAAGGTTCTTTACCTGCGTTATTCGCAAACTTTTATTTTTGTTCTGTTTTTTTTTCTGCCAGTTGCGATACGTTCTCGTATTACTGTACCTTCATGGCCACGGCCTGCGTTCCGTCGTTGGAGCGTAATAATCCTAGAGACGGCTTTCATGATGGAGAGCGCCCCGAAATGAAATCGCGAATGACTCTCCCGCCTTGTGCAGTACTTTGGCGATCATTTATTTAATTTCTAACGTTTCTCTCTTTTCTGGCACGGTCGTATCGGTCGTCGCTTGATACGTATATCGAAACTTCCGTTCTCGCCAAAGTATGCTTTTCTGCACTATGTTGTAGTTGGCAGAGAAGCATGCTTTACGTTGTGCTGGTGTTCCGTGGAAGGTCGTGTATACGTTGCGTGGTGCGGGTTGGTCGCGTGAAATTAAACAACGAGAAACAGTATCGAACACCATTTTGCGCCTATGGTCCCCGATATGTTCTCCTCTTTTTTATGTTTGTATAATTTGGCGCAGCGATGTAATAACTGGCCCTGAATTAAGTTATAGTAATAAGTGCACATTGTATTGGTGGTCGCAATGTGGAAGGTGGTGGTGTTTGCTGTAAATTACAATTTTTGCCTTTGCCAAAGCTGGCTTTCCGGCATTTTAAAGTTTGCGGAGAAAAAAACCTTCTTTCCGTGGTACAGCCGCTATACCTGAAATTCGTTACGTTTCCATTCTGGTGGCGCAGTGTTGCGTAATGTGATAAAACACGGTGCGTTGCGTTTTAGTGCAGCAAACGTTGCGATAGTGACTGTGGGCTATTTAACGCTGTCATTTATTATACGTGACAACTAAGTCAAAGCAGCAATAGAGCAGGCTCGTAACAAGAAACCGGCTGTACGAACGTCCTGGGCGTTTGAAGGCGTCCATGACACTGACGTCACGACTGGCAAAACTGGGAAGTCATTCGTTCAAAAACCTAAAGTGGTGGCAGCCACGAGCTAACCTAACCTAACCTAACCGTTATATTGTAATGGGGGGAGAGTAGGCAGAGGGTGGAAATATATTTACTGATTGTACACGGAGCACACAGTGTCCTTGAACCAAGATGGCGGAGTGGCAGCAACAACACGAGCATTTGTTCAATCGCCATCTTCGTCGCCTTTATCGTCCATTCCTTGATGTTAATAGTGGCTTCTATCAATATATTGATAATCTGAGCTCTTTCGATGTAGCATTACCAATCAAGCAGCGCACACGAGCTATAAATGTGTTCCCCTTCTGCGTATTGGTCGTTTATGTGCGCTGTTCGATTAACGAAATTCTGTGTCGAAAAGGCAACGGGGCGGGCCTGAATGGCACGCTGCTTGAGACGTGGCGCGAGACACGAAGCATGTGACGTTCCCGAGCTTATCGCACTCCCGTGTCTTGCTCGCCGGGCGCGTCGTTAATGAGCTGACGCTTGCGTCTGACAGGCCGGGCGCCTGCTGCGAGAGGGTGAGGGAGTTGCGGATCTCGGAGCTGCTGCAGAGTCTGCAAGGGGAGGCCCGTCCCACGTTCGCGTCTTCGCCGTGTTAACAATCGCTGCCTCTTTCGCGCGAGTGATTCTATTTTTTTGCTTGTGTTGTTTGTGCCTTATCTCCGGTGCGACTCGCCCTGTGTGTTTTCCCGCCGCTCCGGTGTCTAAATCGGCTTAACGCGCACGTGTTAGAGCGTGGAAGAGCCGATAGAAGGCGCAAGAGGAGAGTTGGGCCTATCTCCTTAGGTGTACTGCTGTAAGCTTGGCTAATGAGGCATGAATATCTTGCCTACGTGGCAGCTTGCGCTGTGACCGCGCCGCTACGTTTGGAGTAGGAAGATCAGAGGGGGCAAGGTGGCACAGGAGGAAGAGTGGTAAAAATAATTTGAGCAGATACGCAAATGTAGACGGAAACATGGCTACAAAGCTTTTTCGTGTCTCGATGTCACCCAATATCTTTGACTTCTTCTTGTTCAATAAATGTCAAAACTTGGAACGAAGCACGGCGCCGTACGGAAATAATGAGGCACATACACACATGAATCAAACGCAAGAAGGCTTTGAAAGGCTTTGGCTGTAGCCAGTGTTTATTTTGTTGCATTTTATTTGTCTTTGTATCACAACACGAGATCGTGATATGCGCAATATTAACGCGACAGCGTCAGACAGGTCGTTGCGCAGAAATTCCGTGGACGTGTCAGAGCCGTTGCGTGTGAGCCAAAATGCGAAAGAGATGCAAATAAAGAAGGCATACGTATCTAACCGAATGGGAATTGAACGCGTGGCTTGTGCGTGACAAGAAAAAAAAATAAAACGTACACGAAAGTCATGTAGTGCGAACAGTCTGTATAACGCATGCACATTCCGTAGAATAAAGGTAGTATCGCACCAGGAGTCGAAGCATGTACACTTGAAAGTGAGGGGCTAATTTCATTGTCTAATACGGAGAACACGGCATAATAATCGTCACTAACAGCAAACGTACAAGTACTGTTGTGGGCACGTATTGGGTACGTCACTAATTTGCAAAAGGAGCAATTATGGCTGGCAAGAGGTCCTGAATCGTTCATGCAATAGGAATTCTGACATGGTCTATGATAATTATAGAATAACTACAATGTGTGATGAATCACTCCGCTCGTCCTTGGTGGAATGAAAAAAAAAACATTTTTTTGCGGTAGTTGATTCGTGAAACACTAAACTCCTCTTATGAAGCCATTCGATGGCCACTTTAAAAACCGTTGCAGGACCCCCATAGTGTGGTAAAGCATAGTACAGCTGTACCAACAACGCAAAAGTTCCTTTCAACGATGTAGACACTACAAAGCCATGCGATATACAAAATAGCTTCCAGTGCCTTCGATCCCGGAGGCTATGCTAAACCACTTTGGGGGCAGAAGGCTTTCTTTAGGCTGTAGGGTTATCGATACAGTAGACTGAAAAGTAGACTATTGATGATGACAGGCGAAGTCGGGACTGACGTACATGCGTGTGATGTATTTATTAGTGTTCGCTTCGAAACAAAATTTTCAGTTGCTAGTAAGCGCTTGTCTGTGTCCTCTCTGAGTGTGTGTATTTTTGCGCTTGTGTCATCATGAACCTTTACCAGCACGCCCAACTGGCAGTCATCCTAAATGAAAAGATGACTTGCATGATGAAGTTGTCTCAGGCATTCGGGACCGTACCGCTTTTATTGCGTTTCCATGGGTTGTTTTCCTTTCAGATATTCGCGAAACTTCATCTTGAAGTGCCGTCCGTCCGCGGGATCGCATAGGACCGGCCCTACTGAACTCTCGTGCTGGTATGGTAACTGTCTGGCCAACTGCATTTTGATCCGCCACGCACAACAAGGGGGAGACAAAGGTAGAAAGTAAAACGGTGATTTCAGGGCGCACTCTCTCCACAAAGGGCGTCCACGAAATGGCGGCTGTGCAGGCCGAAGAAAGCCGCTGCGCGTGGCTATTGATTTTGTAATTTGTAGAAGCGGCCGTGGTGAAAACTGGCAGGAAGGGCACTGAAAGCTGGATGGCTGATGCACAAAGAAATGAAGGGATTGGGTAACTCAAATGTGGGAAGGTAGGCGAGGCGAAAAGAACAATGAGAAATAAGTTATTGGAGAGGACATTAAACAAAAACATCGAAAGTAATACAGGTAAGCATCTGTTAAAAAAGTAAATGAACATTGCGAAATGTAATGGCAATATATATATATATATATATATATATATATATATATATATATATATATATATATATATATATATATATATATATATATATATTGACAAGCGCCTAGATGGGTGTCTAGGTAGCTATCTAGATATTCATATAACATATGTTTAGGTATTTGTATAATGAACAAGACAAATAGTCCAGCAAGAATGACACAATAGAAAGCATGGGGCCTCATATGTTGAAATTACTACTGCTACTTTACATGTATGTGCTGCAGGTTTTTTTTTTTTTACTCCGAACATAATTCGACTCTCCCGTTCTGATCTTTCCGCAAACATTGGCTCCTGTTTTCTTTAAAAAAAACGTATTTTACATCTTGTGCTCCATTTATGTTTGCTTTACCTGTAGTCCCTCACTTTCGTGTTCGGCTGCGACTTCTTTTGAGAGGGTAGGCTTTACTGTACAGCCCTAAAGCCTCGGTGTGCGCCCGATCTCCCGTTCACACCCCTCCTTTATACCTGGCGGATTTTTTTTCTTTAAACATTTTTTGTTCTTTTTTTGCATCGTTCTTTCGTTCGGTTCCGTTGATACCCATTCATTTCCGGCCCCAGCTTTTCCGGCGGGCCAATATTTTTCAACCGGCACCATCAGCGGGTGTGGTTCTCCGATAGAACATGTCGTGTTGAAAGTTGCTTTTCCTTGTTGCCCGTCACTGCTCATTGTGCGTGTGCGTGAATGTGTCGCCATCTGTCGGCCCATCTTTTCGACACCAAGCCGTGTCACTTGAATGTTTGAAGTGAGACCTCGGCTGCTCATAAATACTTTTTTTATGTGCATCCGCACAGCTAGCCTGCAGCACGCACAGAAGATATCCTAGAACCCAGGGGTCTAACGCACGTAGCCAGCGGCCCTTTCACTAGCAGTCCGCAGCTTCACGCGGAATGAAGTGTCTTAAATTTCCTGAATAGTATCTGGAGTCAATTTCTCGTCTTTTGCAACTAATAGCGCAATTTTTTTTGGCAAACTACAGAGACCGGACTAGTCTCAAGCATTTCGTTTCTTGAGGCACCCGGTGCGGTCAATATGAATTAGAACATCACCGTGTAACGCCAACTCCGTGATTCTAGAATCAGCGTCCAGATTTTAGACACTGTAGAAATCAGTATCGACATGTTTCTTTTCTTCTTCTTCGAAGCTTTATGTCGAATTCTTATCATAGCCGCCCATATACGTAATATGGGAAAGATGCTATTTAAAATGGCAACGTTCGGCAACATTTTGTTGAAAATCACTCCGCGCTTAGAACATCTCCACTGTCCCGGCCCCTCGTGCGGATAAGTTTGGTGACAGCGGCCCGCTATAGCTGAGGTGAACTTGATGTCTCTGCGCCATGTATTGCGATTCATTGTGAGTTACCAAACCGTAATGTTCCCGTTATGGTACAGGTGTAGGAAAATATTTGTTATACGGGCCATTTCCTTGCAAAAGGTTTTGCTGTAAAATAATACGTGCTGAGAGCTGTGCGAGTTTGTTTTTATGAATGCAGTGAAATGCCATACTGGCGAGGAAATACATGGACAAGATAAGAAGACACACAATATGGTATTCGTCGTAATTACAACACAGCATCAAAGTATCCGTAAAGGTGTTTGGCTCTAAATGGACATTAGAATCGGTCTTTTCGTTTTTTTTTTTTTGTGGCGTTGAAAAGTTTATGTGAGAAACAGGATAAGGCAGGCCAACAGCGTAAGACAGACGCATATGTCAACGATGACTTATGCACCATGTGGTTCTCTGAAAGTGTCCCTTTACATCAGTGCACTGGGACCTCACCGTAAGGAAAGGCCACCTCGGGCCCAAACATTCGGGGATCCCTCGTCGACACCCCACGCATCGGGGAGGATCGTAATTCACCTCGCGCCGGTAATTCATCCAGTTTTTCTTCTCCTGACCTTGATAAGGAATGTCATGCGAGTCCGTATGAAAAGCAGCTGCGATAGATACACACTCCTGCGGCAATGCAATGAGAATGGGCAGGGGGGGGGGGGGGGTGTGTTCTCCGAACTCATCTTTCATCCGCGTTGCCGCAGGGATGAGATATGACGCCACCAGCGCCCCCCGTATGGGGCTCGGCGGGCAAGAACAGTGCCCTGGGGGCGCCCCACGCGATCCACTGTATCTCGTTACGACGCCCACGTGTATCGCGTAGTGGCGCCCTCTGTCGTAGACGGTGTACATTTCTATAGATGCCCCTCGGCGCTGATTCTGTCTTTTACGTCTTCGCGCCTCCTGTCAAACCTTCCTTTGATCACAGACGCCAGTATCGTTCGCTGGGTACTCGCTAGAGGTCTCGCGTTCATCATATGGTGTGACCCGGTGATCGTCGCTACGCCAGCATTAAGAGTACGGAGAAGGATGTTTGAATTTTTTTTACTATTGCGCTGAATAAAAGCACTGCTGTCAAGAACCCTAAGAGGAGAAGCGTGGTGCTTTGGAAAGTATCAAATATGTTATATTTTAATGCTGTCGCTTTAAGAATGCATTCTCGGTTTAGTTATCGAGAGATAGGTTTCAAAAGTTCGTATCTATACCGTCCGACGTGGTAGTGATTCACGTGAGGATGGCGACTCGTGACGTAACAGCTCTGTCTTTCATTGTCATTTGCACGTGATGCACGTGACTCACGATGAGTGAATCCAGTGACTTCAGCAGTGATTTCAGCCTCATGCAGGACGCAGAGCTCGTAAGAACAGCGTTCTGTGTTGACTCGTTGGGGTAATGTTCATTGCGGTAGATGCACCCGTTTGGATGTGCGTGTGTTTGTCCGTGTATGAGAATATACATACACGCGGAAAAAATTAAACTTTTAGTTTGAGGGCGGTGGGGGAGGAGGTGGTGCAGACTGTGTAATCCGGAGTAGAGCATCATTGTTTCCGGCTAACCTTTTTTTACCTTCTCTAAAACTTTATCGCTCTCTCTTTTTTTGTCATAACGGTTTCACTGATTAACAGAAAAGTATGACTACAAATTTGGTGACCAGGAAAAGCGCGGAATTACAGGCGTGGACGAGTAAGGGCGCGTCTGCGTAGGGCAGCATTTGTAAAAACACGCACACATATCGACAGGCAGTACATTCTCACGTTTCTTTATCTCAGCACCAGCTAGCAGACAACGTGTGTGTCCCGGCCTCATATCTCACCGCTCCCGTGGCTGTACCGTCCATTCTTTCCATGTACGCTCACCCCTACAGCTCCCCCCTCCCCTCTTGATTCTTTTTACCATCTCTTACTTGTCCAAGAAAGCCGCGATTGGCCAAGTTGGGAAGGTACTATATATGTGCAGCCAGAGGCGTGTTATGAAGGCCCTTATAAAGCTTACAAGAAGCTCTTTTTCTTCTCAGTCTCGTCCGCGTCTATGATGGAGAGCCCAAGGAGCCGGCGGGACACCAGATACGTCATTTGTCATTCGACAGAAAAGAGAGGACCTCGCTCACGACGCCGCACAAAGCGGGAAAACGATCGAAAAAAAAATGCGAATAGAAAAGCAAAATTGCAGAGTAAAAGAAAACGGGAGGAAAAGAAGTGTCTGGAGGCGTTTTTGTAGGAGCCGAATAGAGATCCCTGTGTGTGAAAAAAAAAAAAGTTCTTGCCATTGTTTTGTTTTTCAGTTCTTTCATTGGAATTTTTATGCGTATGCATAAATGCGTAAATGCATAAATGCGTATGCGCACGCGATTAAGCATGCAAAAAAGTAAAGAAAAAATCTCACTAAGAATTAAGTGAGACTCCAGAAATCTGCTCCGAAACTAAATTTTGATGCTCCGAAACACACCTTTTGTTGCTCCAGATCTGCTCCGAAACCGCATTATTCCTGCTCCAGAAGCTGCTCCAGCAGACTGAAGCCCGCTTCCATCCCTGTAACCAGGACAAAAAAAAAAAACTCACTCTGTCGCTTATGTCTTTCCCCAAGACTGCACAAAGATAATCCTCTTTGTCTTTCTCCCTTAATTGTAGTCCGCCGTGGTTGAACAGTATAGTTGGTGTGCTCGGCTGCTAGCCAGAAGGTCGCGGGTTCGATTTCGGGCGCGGCGGTCCCATTTGGATGGAGGCGAAATAGTAGACTTTTGTTCGATGTCAGCACACGTCAAAGAACACCAGATGCTCGAAATTTCCGGAGCCCTCCACTGTGACGTGTCTCATAATCATCTGGAAGATTCGGGACGTAAACCTCCAATCATTATTATTATTATTATTATTATTATTTTATTATTATTATTATTATTATTATTATTATTATTATTATTATTATTATTATTATTATTATTATATTGATTCGCCCTTTCGGAAACCACTTGTATGACATGATACTTTTTATGCCACGTGTGTGGTCGCCGGTTGTGAACACCGCTGGACGGTCGCATTCGGTCTCTCACAAGAAAAAAAAACAATGCTTTCACGTTAATAAATACCTGTAAATGTATAGAAAGAAGCCAGGACGCACTGCTAGGAGCGGGACGCCTTTTTCTTTTTTTTGCGTTCAAATAACTAACTTGATTATATCCAACGCAAGACCTGACATAGCAAGGACCGCGCTGCTTACAGGATGTCACGAGCTGTGAGGCTTTTAAAGATAGCCCTAATATGAAAAGGGTCGTAGCTTCTCTCCCGGCGCGTGATTTATGCCAGGCAATCCATTCCGAGCTCTTCTAATTTCCTTTCTGTCAAGCCCCGCCTGTATAGCGCCACCTATACCTCAATCTCGTTTTCATCCGGGCCGCGTTGACTTTCGTTTCTTACGAGCCTATAGCTATCATTTTTTTTCTTTTTCCACATTTCTTCGTATTCGAACTATCTTATCTTTCTTTGTGTCCCGGCTGCCTTTCATCGCCAGCAGCGTTTCCCCGTTTTGTTCGTATACTTATATAACTGCCTATTTCAACTGCCGCCTCTTTTTTGCTGCGTGATTTCGGGGGCTATAGCTTCCATTTCTGTCGTCATACTGCAAACTGTCAGGCCGTCTTTCTTATCTCTTGTATAGTGTACGTTGCAGAGCCCACGAAGCCGCAGCTTGCTAGGAAGTTGCAGCAAAAAAAAAATAAATAAAAGAGGAGGATGAACGGCGGAGGCTGAAACGGCCATTAATTTCGTATATTGAAATGTCGTTCCCACCCTGACACGTCTGCCAGTCTATGCCACTATGCGCATGCGCCGTGCCTGTGTGCCCGTGTATGACACGGGTGACATTGTGGCGTCGTCGGTGGGCGTATTCGTCTGTATTAAATAGATTGGATTTCTTTCTGCCTTTCTCGTGCGAGTCGTGTGAAGAGAGCTTGTTTTATTTTTCCGTCTTTGTTGCTTCTTTTCGGAAGGCGCTGTGTGTCTCGCGTCGCACCTTTGCTATTTTCTGGAGGGTAAAGACATCGTGACAGCGAAGCTATTAAGATTTGGTCTTGGTGCGTTGTTGCTTCTCCGTGCTTCGAACAAGTGTGCCAGCTTGGGCAAGTTGGTATGACATGATGATAGTTATAGCGCGAGAACAGAACGACGACACAGAGACAAGAAGGACGCTGGTGTCCTTCGTGTCCTTCTTGTCTCTGTGTCGTCAAGAAGGACACGAGCGTCCTTCCTGTCTCTGTGTCGTCATTTTGTTCTCGCGCTATAACTATCGTCAAGCTACGAACAACTTACCTTTTTGCCGCTTTTTGTTTTGCTTTACAAAAATGTGGAGGCATTTCGGAAGTTCCGAGAAAATAGGCTCGCGAAATATTAAGCGTATCGAAGCCGACAGTAGGACAGGTTGTCGGTTATATGAAAAGCTGCAAACTTTAAAAACTTACGTTAGTTAATGAACTGATGAACATTAACATTCTTTTGAGTGCACATTATCAAGCGTCACACTCGGTTAGCTCCGCAGGTCGCGGGATCGTGTCCTGGTTACGGCGGCTGCATTTTCGATGTAGGCGAAAATGCTGTAGGTTCGTGTGCTCAGATATGGGTGCACGTTAAAGAATCCCAGGTGGTGGAAATTTCTGCAACCCTTCACTGCGGCGTCTCTCATAGTCATATAGTGGTTTTGGGGCGTTAAACCTCACACATCAATCAATCAATCAATCAATCAATCAATCAATCAATCAATCAATCAATCAATCAATCAGCAGTAGGTGAGCTGAGCGTGACGCTTGGCGCGAGTGTTTGAGAGTGTACTTGTGTTTAATACGTGTAGTGTAGCTGCATTGTGTAGGAAATTAGTAATGACCGCATACACTGAACTGATTTGACTATTGAAAATTTGTCTATCATCATCACTACACTAATCTACATCAATTAAGTCTTCCATGACAATGGTCATTATTCTAGTGGACATGGGGAAGCATACTTTTTTGGCGTTGGGTCACCCTTTACCTGGTTGCGCATAGAGTGAGGCACATTACAAAGCCCACCATGTTCACTTTGATATCCAGCAGTGT
The DNA here is from genome assembly GCA_013436015.1 of Rhipicephalus annulatus. Lineage (NCBI taxonomy): Eukaryota > Metazoa > Arthropoda > Arachnida > Ixodida > Ixodidae > Rhipicephalus > Rhipicephalus annulatus. The sequence goes on from WOVY01015175.1 coordinate 47,757, forward strand.
GATGGAATTTATTCCAGAATAAGTGTCATTTATCGCAACCCTATGCACGAGCTTCTTTAATTGCAACCAGCTTCAAATTACGGCCATGTAGCTACATGTATCAAACCCAGTTTTTGTTCTGCTTGTTTGCTTTTTTGTCTTCAGCAGCAGTACTTTCCGCACATTACACCAGTTCCAGGGCAACACCCTTAAAATGAATTGCATACTTCAGAAGCATACTTCGCGCCAAGCTTCCCGGAAGCTGAAGCTTCCGGCCACCGAAATGTACGAAATCCCATATCCTCAAGCGTCTTCTTCCCTTTTTAACGACGCCTTCGTGGAGGTATTCTTGGCTTGATGAAAGCGTGTTCTGAGTCGTATTGTCCTCTGCACAAAGGACCCGCGTCTAAGAAGCCAAAGTCCGGAAGAGCATGCTTTCTTGGAAGCGGCCATATTGAAGCGCTCAGTCCCCTACAGCGGCAGTATGACTGTTCCCTCTAACCTAAAAGGGGAGTAATCTCCACAAACGCCTCGTACCGTTTCTCACTCGAACGCGCAGCAATCTCGCGACGCGCTCGCAGTGTGCTTCGGCCTTTGTTCTCCAACTGCGGCGCCATCTATGGAGTTGGTCACCACCCGTACAGTCCTCCCCCTCTCCTTCTTTCAAGTATGGACTTCGCTGTGCGCTTTGGAGCGCCAGTGTGTTTGCGTTCGTGCGCGTCTGTGCGTTTACGCGTCTGCGTGCGTACTGCGTTCGCTCAGGCGTGTACGGCGGAGCGAGGCGTTGTCATTAACGAACCTGTCCAAAACTTTCGCTCCCGTTTTCTTCCCCACCCAATAGTGAAAAGCTACCCCCTCCCCTCTTCCAGGAGCCGCTGTTCTTTTGCCCCTTCCCTATTCCTCCCTGATTCCGTTTTACCTTTTTTTACTTCCCACTCTTTCCCTATCACAAGACTCTCTCTTTCTCTCTCCTCTGCTCGCCCGAACGCAGTGTGGCAGCATGGGGAGATCCGGTGGGGACAGCGATGGGGGAAGAAAGGAGAAACCGGGGTTGTCGCACAGGGGGGAGTTGGGGATACGGGGAAGGTGTGGCTTTGTGCGTTTGGCGAACTAATTGCCTTCGCTGCTCGACGTTGGGCTCTCGCTCGGGAGAGCGATGCTGGAGAAGAAAAGGAACGGTTGTGCGTGCGCAGCTCATACAGTTTCGGGACTCCGCGAAGTGCGACAGGAAAACGACTTCGTTCTGTGTTCGGAGGACAACAGTACAACCCGCGGTCCAGTCCCTTCTGGCGTGAAAACCGTGAACGCGCTGACGCCCTTCGTATGATGGCGTTTAGGTTATACTCGTGCATGACTTAACTCTGCGTCAAGACGTCAGCCTGAAACATTTAACGTCATTGCCAACTCTTGGGGAATGGCAGCGATGGCGTTGCGTTGTTTTCACGCCCTTGTGTAGAGTGTGCTCAGGAATGACATCCAGTTGTACGTCAATTGATACTGCGCCATCAACTCTCGTATGGCGGCCACCCTTGCTTGGCTTGAAATTCACGTAGTTTTATTGTTTTTTTAATAAACGCTGGTAACAACTTACGGTCGCGGAAGTTTGAAGTTATGGACGAACAGGTCATGGGCAGATTATCCGGACATCGGAGAGCACGCCTTGGCATTTCCATTTATTATCATGCGCCAGGTGTCGGGTTCGATATCTGGTGGAAGGTAAAAGACGACGGCATACTGCAATGCTCGTGTGTAAAATTTAAATGTGTGTTTAAGTTGTTAAGTTTAAAGTTGTGTTTAAGTGTTGAATCGTATTACATACCACTGTACATGGTTTATAATTGTAGTCTTCTATTTTTTTATTGTATGCTATTGCCAGTTGAAGTTTGTATTTGCCCTATGCACATTGTATAACCTGTATATATTATATGTCATTGTACTTGCCATTTGTTCATGACTAACTTCATGTACCACCCTGCTAAAATCACCAAATGGTGATTGCAGTATCTGTAAATAAAATAAATAAAATAAAGTTTACGAAGTATACTTGAAATGAACTTCAATGAGTTTATGGTGCGTCTGTTGTTGACTGGGTAATGCTTTCGTGACGTGATATTCATGTATTGATCAAACAATGCCTTCGCTTCATTTCACCCAATGCGTTGCTGTTGATGCGCCCGTTATTTATATTCCTATCACGTATGCGGCCTTTTACGCTGATGAGCACACGCGCCCTGGAAGACAAAGCGGAAATATCACTTCCTGCAATTATGTGTCAAGAACTCGTACAGAGTCTAATAAGGGTTCACGGAATTGACGTACTTGAGCCCCTCCAGCCAGCGGCCACTCGCTATTATCTTTCAAGTTGGCGAGATTTGCGCCGAAAAGACCATTATACGGCTTTGGAATTTCTACAGCATAGCGATATAGGAGCCCCTCGTGGCAGGGGACCATTCTCTTCCTCATAACACACGTGATACGGAAGAGCAAGGACGGTACGGAAACGATTCATCATCGAAAATGGACCCGCGGCCCAAATCGACATCTCCCGTGTTCCTCATTGCTCTCTTGCACGTTTTTTTTTTAACTGTGTTTCTCTTTTTGCGCTTCCTGTCGAGAGAACAGGCATTTTCGTTTGCTTCGAGCACGAACCGTAGGTGCGGAGGCAGATATGGAGACATTTATCCTGGGTGGCCTTTACATGGCCAAGGTGGTCTTGTGTGACATTGTCCGAGTCTTCGGCTTGCAGAATGCTTTCGCTTCTAATCGGAGAGCTATAGTGCACACAGCAACAGTAGCAGCAATAATACTGTAGTTGCGGATTAGGAATGTGAATGTATTATTTTGTGTCAAGTTTTGCATTTTTATTGTTTGTGACAAGTTCGCAATGTAAGATATTACGCAAGAGTAGAGGAATAAGCGGAGTCACATCTAGGCACCAGCGCCTCCTGAAACGTTGTCTATTATAAAAAAACAAATTACAGTGCTTACTGTTTTAATTCATTTCGAGGAGGGTTAGGTGTCTCACCGGCGTTCACGGCAGTGCATTCTCTTCCCTCCCCGCGAAGCCGACGTCATTAAGTCGTTATATTTTCAAGTCGGGCACTCGGTTCTTCCTATTCGCTTGAAGGGGGACCTGGTGCTTACGACATTGAACGACTGCCGTGCAGACCTTTTGAGAAGAGGCGATGAGTTGAAAGATAAAAAAATATAGGTGATAAGGCGTGTAGCACGGTGTCTTTCTCCCTCGTCTAAAAAGGTTGTTAGGTGCTGACTCCCAGGATAGGCCCTACTCCCGGCACTGCATCAAGTATTCATCGAGGCCGGAGAGTAGAAGAGCTATTGTTAACATTTTGGTTTCGAGGGCCAAGGTTTCCATTTCGGGCAAAGGTGGGCGGTTTGAGACAATGTACAAACAATGCAGTAGGGTGGAATGAGGGAGAGAGAGTCACGGGGCGAAAAAGGAAAGAGGAGAAGGATTCGTTGTTGGTATGAAAATAGAGGACTCACAGCAAGTGTTTTGGTGAGACTAAGAGAATTACGCGCTCTCTACTAACGGTGGACGCAGATGTTGCCGCTCGTTCTACTGCATTAAAAAGATACTGTGTGTAGACATGTACACAAACATACTACCACCTACCTACTGTAATAGGCAGTAACACATTTACTCGAAGTAATAGTAACTCGTCCTTTTTTTGTTAAAAAATTACATAAGGCAAACGTGAGAAGAAAATCCGTAAATCATGTCCGCACTGTAACTGTCTAGCTCGAGCGGCTGACATGCACTGAATGGGGGCCTTAGGTCGTCGAGAGAATCGTGGCGGACAAGAAGCGGACGGAGGGTTGTTATTCACACGAGACAGACAGACGGATGTAATGGATATTTGCATTTTTACCGACGGGCCACTCACTCGTAAATAGCACACTAGTGTAATGTTCCGGATTTTACTTTTCTGCGAAAGCGTTGGGGATTAGAAATGACAGTTCCGAGTCGTTTTTACTGACCAGTGTCGTGCACAAACAATCTTTCCTCATCCAATCGTCTTCGTGGAGCCAGTAACGTGATAGTTGCTCTCTTGACTGTTCCCTTTAACAACGTACTGCACTGTACATGAAATACGCAACGGTACACAGCTCGCTTGAACATAAAGATGGCTCAGTACAAACATTCAGGTGCGCGTTCACTTGATAGGAGATGCGCGCACACATGCCACTGTTCTCAAGGGCGTGGTGCCGACGTACTAAATTTCGCGCTGACACACAGACACGCTGGCTAACGCTTTGCTCTGTCGTGAAGAACCCCTCTTGCGCACGGCGTTCCGGTGCGGAGCGAAAATGCCGGGTCATTACGTCTTTTAGCGGGGAAGCCCTCTGCCGAGAGGTAACAGGAGGGTTTTGTCGTCGAAGAGTGGTGGGCGGCCGGAGGGGACGAAGCAAGCATCTACGCCCGGCCAGGGAGAACGTCATCATCGTTAGTGTATAAGAGGACGCGCCACTCTGCGTCTTTGGACGGGTGGAGGAGGGGAGGGCCTCGTACAAGTGGTAATGGCCGACCTGTGGATACTTAGGAAGGAAGAAAGGAAGGTTCTTCGCCGTGAAACTACCCGTAAGAAGCGTACACTTACAAAAGAGCTCTCTGATGACGCTAGGGCGTCAAAGACTGCTCTTGCTCACCTGCGCGTGTGTGTATTGGTATGAGGAGGCCTCGTTTTTCTCGCTATTCGACGCGGCGGCAGATATACTACATACAGGCCCGGTGGTTACGTGAGGTAGATGCCTAGTAACCAGGTGAGTGTTTACGTGGGCGGGGACTGAGTGGGCAAGCTGTTTTGTTTTCTGAGAAGGAGACGAATTCCTGTGGGACGGGTCGTGCGTATACGCGGTGTCTGTTCCCGGTGGATCGTTTGCCGTTCAAACAACCCAGGGAGGTCGTGAGTAGGGGGCTTCTGCGTTATCCGCGCAATCTTTTTGTCGGGTCGTCTTGTCGATCACAGAAGCAGGAAAGAAGTCAGTAGCCCATGCGGCACCGGGAAACTTCAGGCGAGCGAAGCTTGGTGGGTGCTAAACTAGGCGAACAACTTTTCTTGGAAATAAAGGGAATGCTATGGAGCCAAGTGGGGTATGCGTCATCGCTGAAGAATCATAAAAAAAGCATGTTTTGTACGGGATGTTGTTTATAAGGAAACGCAGCACACATCAATGACAGCTTCATAACTCTTTTACTTCATGCAGTGTAATTTCGCGTTTTTGTACTTGTGAAGACGTCCCTGGTTTCATGAACACCTGACCGTAAGAATGGCGTCTTTGTCTTTGGGGGAGTGCTCGTCGCCATCGAGCAATTTCGACGATTCGCCGTAAAAGCTTGTGACAAATTTCACTAACAAACGGCTGTTTAAGTAGACGTAGTAAATGAATGCAGCGTTATTATTCGAACACGGCCGTCGTTCAAAGCGCGGGCTGAACCGCACTACTTGGCGGAGGAGTACATGTGCAGTAGCTTTCCCTTCACTGCCGAAAAAATGTTGTCCGAGAGTTACCCACTATTATACTTCTTCGTTTGCTACAATCGCACTGCGCAATTCTACCTCCGGACGTTTCAGGGGCGAAGCTGCTTAAGACGAAAAGATGCGAGATGGCGGTACTTGGAGTGTTCACCAGACAGACAGACAGACAGACAGACAGACAGGCAGGCAGGCAGACAGACAGACAGACAGACAGGCAGGCAGAGGCAGAGGCAGAGGCAGGGGTAAGGGCAGAGGCAGGCAGGGGCAGGCAGGCAGATAGACAGACAGAGGCAGACAGAGAGACAGACAGAGGCAGACAGACAGACAGGTCTGGCTTCTTCGGCCAGCGAAGTACGTCTCTTCTTTGTTCGTGAGACCATACTCTGCACCTCTGAGTCCGCGCCTGTCCCTTCCTCCTTCGTCCTCGTGTTGTTGCGCTGTTTACAATATCTATACTCTGCACCAATAAGCGCCCGTGATGGCGTCTTTGATGTTCCGGCGGCCGAATGCTTGTTGTGTTAGGCGTGGCTCCCTTCTCTTTCTTTACCGATCGGTGCTTCATTACTTCACCGCTGTGCACTGTACATTAGCGTCGTTATTTTTCGAGGTCACCGGAGCGTGGTTTGTTTTTCGGTATACTGTAGTGGGTGGCCTAATTCCTGGAGACTGGCTAGTAACTGTTCCTGGATTTAGTTCTATGTTTACTGCCGCGGCGGGTCACTGACATGATGAAGCAGATTGTAAGTTTTTGTACTGAACCTCGCAAGAAGCGTTTAACGTTTTTGCGTCGCTGCCTCGTAGTGGTACGAAGCGAAGTCGTAGTAGGTTTCGGTAGTGGTAGTATTTGGCATTTCGCTCGCACCAAATCCACGCCCGCTGACCTCAGCCGTCAAGATGGCGCCAGGAGTAATACCTTAAGTCTTCGGTTTTGTCGTGAACATTCGTTCAGTGAAGGGCTGTCACGTTAATGTGAACCTTTGCTGTCTTCGGTCATTTCAAAGCTTGCTTGATGTGGAGAGATTGAGGCGTGTAACACCCCGGCTGTTGCATTGCTCTACGTTCTACAGCACAAAAACGAAACAAAAATACGCTTTCAATAGAAGAGAATAAGTACAAACTTTGATATCAATCGAAATTTCTTAAGGATTCCACAGATTTACATACTTTATAGGCCATGTAACAACGTAAACAAATGAATTTGGAAAAGACACCGCATACACAAGTGTGGTAGTGTATCTTCCGTGATAGTTTCCGCCGTTACGTTTTTCATTTAAATACAAACGAACTCGCTCTGAAAAAAAGCATTTTTGCAGTCCTCTTACATTGTTTTGTGTTTTTCCCTCTCTTTTGCCTCTTTGCAGGTTCATTAACGCGAGGCGAAGAATCGTGCAACCAATGATCGATCAATCTAATCGAGCTGGTGAGTATGCTGCTCCATGTCTACTTATCTGCGTCACACACACCCTCGATTCTCTAAATTGCTTACTCCTTGATGATTTCGCTGCACAGTAATTAACAGTGTTTCGGTTTGAAATAATTCTGATTTTTTTTTAATTTGTACAGCAAGCAGCAACCTTCACTAAACGTGCGCTTCACTTTTTGTGAAGGTTGCCGCACTGCTTAGGGAACTCTGTTAGGAGAAACGTTGCAAGAGAATCGACATTTCGGCTAGTTAATTGAGATGAATGGTACAGCTGTTTAAGTGCACGAAGAAGGACTGCGAAAGAACAAAGTGCAGGCGCTTACTCGCAACTAAAATATTTATATAAAAGGAGGGAATATACGTGGAAAGGAAAGAATACATGAAAAAGCAAACCGCTTTTCATGTAGCAGCACCGAAGGTGTTGCAACATGAAGTTTCATTTACTAAATAATATTTCCGAATAATCTTTCTGCCTTTGTTAACTGACCGTTCTCGTGTTGCCATGGTTTTCATTTTGCCTTAACACACATGAGTTCATCTTCATTCGGTGCATTTATATTCTTTCCTTTTCAACAAATCTTTCAGTTTCGAGTAGGCGCTTTTCCCGAGCTTCTTTGCAATCTTCTCCCGTGCCTCTTTGCAGAAACGTTGCAAGGCATAGCAGGGAAAAGTTTTGCTGTTTTGTCGAAATTGGGTTGTTATCAAGAAAAAAAATTATGTCGGCTTGGGTTGTTATCAAGAAAAAAAATTATGTCGGCTTCGGTCGCTTCTTTGGTTTATGCTGTTGTTTTTACGTTCGATTTCATTCGTATCCTAGGGAAAACGAAAGAAAGAAAGCACAATGGATCAGTGTGGCACAGACGAAAAGTCACCGCGAGTGTCATGTGATGTGCATATACGTATAAAAATGGCTGCATGGGAACCTTACAGCCTGTAATAGTTAGGAACAGTGTAGGCTTTCTTATTTTTCCTTTGTTTTTGTACTGTTGCTGTGTTCAATCACGAGTGAGTGTCTTCTGATGCTCTTACATATGACCCTTAGGTATTTTTTGCTCTTTGCAAAACTCCAATCGGTCTCCCGCGTTCCTTTGAACAAACAGTATAGCGATAAAAAAAGATAAAAATAAACTATGTTCAAGGTCAGTGTTTCGCAGCGGTCTTGCTTGCTCACTCGTCAAAAAAAAAAAAAACGCTTCTAAGTTTCTCATGAATAGCAGCAGCGAATGTACTGTTTATTTTTCTGATTCTATTGTAATAATGGCGACTGAAAAAAATTAACAATGGCCAAACGGGCACAGGAGTACTGTTTACGTGATCACCGCTCCTCTATAAATGTGTCCGCGCCCAGCCCTGCATTTCTTGCTGTTGTTCTTGAATAATACTTAGTACAAAGAAGTTAACGACTTCATTTCATCTGTCCGTATATTTTGAGGCTGTCAGGCGAGTTTGATTGATCTGCGTCTCCCGGACACAACTTCCGTACGCTGCGGAAATGAGTTTAGCCATTAACGTCTTTTTTTTTCACTTCCGGAAGAAACGTTCGTTGGTTTCGGGGAGGCAACAATAAAGTCGTGACTTTCCGCGCGCTTGAGCGCAATGCTGATGAGGATGTAGGACGAGCGAGCATTCATTGTGCGCAGCGACGCGAAATGGCGTTGCAACAATAATACAAATAAAGCTAAGTATCGTGCGAACGTGTTATTGTGTCTGTGTAACTGAAATCGATGGTTAGCTTTTTTTATATGCGTAATATAGCGTGTAGCCGAGCCGAGTTTCTCTACATACGACAACCGTGTAGCCCGCGGTTGTCGCTTGTTAGAAGCTTGTACAATGAATAGCTAGAGTTTTGACGAACGCTGAATGTTTGAAAAGGCTGCATTACCCGCATTCTTTTGAAACGTAACATGCTGGTGAATGTCCCAGTCTGTAGTTGACATGGCGACCGATACAGTCATCAGCTATATTATACGCATTACGAACGTCTATTAAAAGCATTGCTGTTCGGTGTACATGCATGTGCTATTCACGTAGGGTTCAATGCTTAAGCTTAGCGATGGCATTCCCGCTGCGCGAATATGAGAGAAGTTCTCTTAGCCGCCTCTAGCTCTCGACAGTCTGTTGTACTTTTGTGTGCCTACACTTTTGGTTCACTCGTGTTTACGTGCTAACCGGTGACCTCTAACCACCGAATCGACAACCTTATGATCCTGATTTACTGATTTACTTTCTTTCTTTGGTGTTTCCTTTTGTAGACAAAACAAATGCAAACCAGCATCTTGTTGGTGCCTATTCGACTGGAGACGGTTTCACGGAGAATACTAGTTCATTCTCGGGTATGGAAAGACGTAAGCTAAATAAAACGAAATAAGGGGGGATTCCTAAAAAAATTCTTTGAAGCTGGTGGCTTCGGATTTCATTGACCGAAAATGTGTTTTTTTGTCTAATTTGACTAGGTTAAATTGGTATGACGTCATTAGGTTTACGCTGCACTGGAAACTTCCACACAAGCAACGTAAGATGCGAGGTGCACTGGCGGACGTATATTTCATGCGAAGCAACCCGAGATCACGTGATTACGGGTCTGGATGCCGCAGCTACTACAATTTCGTTGTTACGTTTTCTTCACACTAATTTGAATCAACTATTTTCGTTATACGCTCACTGTACGCTCCGCATACGCTCACTTGCGTTCAGCACTTAGTTTAATTAATTTCTGCCCGAACCTTCTTTTGTTTTCGTTTTGTCTCACTGACATTTTCTTTGGTTTCGAAATCGGCGCAGGTGGGACGATAGGAGGCGCAAGTGCGGCGTATGGACCTGACGGTGGAATGGGATACATGATGGACGGCAGTCCACAAATGCACATTAGGCCACCAGGTCAGTTTATACGGCTTGACGTTTGCTTGCTTGGTTTGGTTGCGCATAGTTCGTTTTGGTTTATTTTATGTTTGATGCTTTTTCTTGTGTTTGTTGAGTTCTTTGTATTTTGTTTTATGCGCGACAGGCAGCGCTTCGAAGGTCTGAGTGTCTTTTTTGGACTATCCGCCTCCGCAACTCAAAAGTAGTGCTTGCCATACGAGTGCACTGATAGACACTTTACGCTATTCGACTAAAACATATTAATAGCATAATGAACGTAATGAACGTAATGTAAGAGGAATCAATTGAAAGATATTATTGGCCGACGTCTTTGTCCTGGATAGAACGGGTCTGTTCACATCTGAGGCAAACACCTCATTACTATTCAACCAGGTAAAACTGAAACATTTATATTGCTTTACGGTGGAAACGTTTATTGTATGACGGGTACTCATGGAGTTGATAAAGACAATACTAATTTTCCATTTATGTATTAAACAGCAACCAGGCTGATCTCGTGAGTGGGCGGGTGGCGCATCGCTCGATTTTATCGTCTCGATTGCTCGCTTCGACATCTATCTTTGTAACATGAAAACCGAGTAAGAACTGCTCGCCTGCTCACGTTTACCACTCTTGCAAATTTTGATGATCGGGTTGACGCCCATGAGAGGGAAACGGCCAGCGAGATCAGATGAGCTCGCTGCGCTGAGATGCGCTAACCTTCATCTGTTCAGAGCCAAGCCCCGTCATATGACTGCTCACAAAGCGGTGCAGGTGGTGCGTTTTTCTCACTAGAGGGAACTCTGGCGCTTCGCACGTTCGACCACCATAAGAAGGGGGTAGGGGTGGGGGTAGTACTCGGATTTGCTTACTACTCGTGCTTTTCGCTTCAAACACACTCATGGCCTCATCCATTCTGTTTTGGTGTTTGGGATAATAGAATGAATCATTGTCAACTTCGTGAGCTGATTTGAATAGGTTAGCCTCGAAGGTTAACTTGGTGGAGTGGAACTGCTGAACTTTTGATGAACTTTGTCTTTGCGACAAAGCGGATGCAGGCCATACGGAGCCAAACAGAGTCAAAGAAATTAAGTTTAGACAAATCCGAGTACTACCCATCCTTCCCATGCTCGCTGAGGCGCCATGCGTCGCAGCTCCCGTAGACACTAGCGCCGGAGTTCCCCCTGGTGTACTTATACGCAACTTTAACGTTGCGGGCCACGCACTATAACTGCTCGCTCTTTCTGTCTCGCAGGCATGCAGAACTTGTCCTGCGGCGACGCGTCGATGGGGATGGGTCACATGGGCGCCATGGGCAGCTACCCGCAAATGCCCCAGTTGCGGTCGCCGACGCAGGCCATGCTCCTGCCTGGCCACCCGCACGCAGCCGCCATGATGATGGCACCCATGGGACACCCCGGGCTACCCCCGCAGGGGTCACCTTACGACGGCCAGCACATCATGGACATTCACGCCAGCTAAAGAAGAAAATAAACAAGCAAGCCGCGCCGCCTCGTGGCCCTTCCTCCGTGGCTGCCCTCGTCACCGATTGTCCTCTTGCTCCAAGCTGCGCTGCCTCCGTTCGCCACCGCAAGGTGGCAGCACTCGACGGACCGCTTTGTCTATTTAGTCCTCCTGCTTTCACGGTTCTATCTTGGTCTGTTTCTTCGTGGCATACGCACGAACCTTGCAATACTGCGATTCCCGCGGCAGGGTAGTAGTGTGGCGCCCTCTGGCCTATCTTGTACTTCTTAATCTTACGGAACTTTTCGCGAAAACCGCGTTATTTTTGTTTTTTTTTTCTTGGCGAGCGCGTGAGAGATCGTGAGCGACATTTTTTTTTCGACTTGTTTTTTGGTATCTTCCTCTGAGACCGTTCATTACCTGTACTTGTTTTTGGCACGCACTTTCAAACTCCTACGTTGTCGATCGTCTTGCAAAATGCATCTGGCTCTGTCGTCTGCGACGGGGAACTGAAGTCTAAAAAATTCGATCGATCGTCTTCTATTTAGCAAGGCGATTCGTTTTCAGAGATGCTGAGAAAAAGCATTACGAAAAAAAAAGCAAGCTCATGGCGTTTTTTAACTACTACAAATAAAATCTGCGAAGCCAATCCTTGAGTAAGCTTAGCTATCTGAACGATCATGTCTGCTCGAGGTTTTAAACGAATATACGAAGAAGAAAAAAAGAAAATCGAAAAGCCGATGCGCAAGACTCTTTCCCCATCGCCGATGGCTCGGCCGGGCGCCCCCAGGGCGACCATGCATCTTCTGTTTCTTGTCATATGACTTACGCAAGAAGGAAATTATTACGGCGAAAGGTCGAAAAGGCTTTGCCTTTTTAGATCACGTGAACCATCTCCCATAGTCTTTATATGGATATTTTAAGTATTGTGTTTTGTTTTAGTCGTGGCTTTTCTTCATCTTCGGTCCCCTTGACCTTCGATCCAACGCGACAAAACTTGTATTTTTTTCATATATACATACACCCGCCCAGAAGCCGCCGTGACGAGGCTATGAACCAGTCGACATTTTGCAATCATAACGACATTCATAAAAAAATAACTGTCATTAAAAACAAGCATTGAGAAAGAACTAGAAAGCATAAAGGCCGTTCCGTGATCTGCCGCACACGTGTAATGGCTAGAAATCGGTTTTTCTTTCTTTTTTTTTTACGGACGCCATGTCTTCGCTTCGCACGATCAACTTTTACATTAGGGCTGTCTTAAGTGTTTTTCGTGCTCATTGCTCATCGCAGCTTCTCACAGCCAATGATGTTGTTATGCGGAGGTGTTCGGCCAACGGAAATCTGTCGTTATGAGCACCGACGCTTTTTAAGTACGGCGCTTGGCGTGATTTCCTGTTCTGTGGCGATAGCTGGCAAGGCCCGTCAGCAGCCATTTTCCAATAGTCTGCATCAAGGCTTAATAAGGTTTGCCTCGGTTCGCGCCTAGCGACTGTGATAGTTAATGCACGGAGTCATAGTTATCGGGCTATTATTGCTCAACTGCAACGTTTACTTCGTTGTTTTGCAGCTGACAAAATGAAAGAAATGAAATTTCTCCAGGCACTTCGTGCTTCTTGGGGCAAAAGTATCGAGGCTAACGCAGGCTGTAGTAAACTTCTGAAGCTTAGTAAGCCTTCATGAGAAAAACAAAGGGCAAGATGTCCAGCTAAATAAAATTTATTCGTGTCATTGGCAACATATTAATTCTTTTGCAGAATGCAGTGCTCTGGAAGCTTAGGAAGCCTTCATAAAGCTCGTGAACCAGCTAATTAAGCATAGTACATGTCAATGTCAAGCTATTCATTTATATTTAGTCGTGAGAAACTCAAGTTCGGTACAGGTGTGGGCTAATCTGGAGATGACATAAGCTTTCAGGCTCGTCTTCTGTCTAATTAGGACTAGTTACATTCCTCATTGCTTCTTTTTGCAGTACAATGCCGAATCATTAGTGGTGTGCTGGCTTGACCATAGATAGGTTCTAGCATGCTCCTCACAACGGCCCCTGTCGAGCGGTAGTCTGTCATTCGCGTCTACGGATCTCGGAGGTCTTTATATAGTGTAACGCACACGCGATGCCGGCTCGATGTGTACAAACTCCGGAGCAAGGTTCACGCGCGGAATGAGAAGAGTGTGACGAAGACGTGGTCCGAGATCGGTGTTCTGAGCTGCGCGTTTGAGGTCTGAAAAATTTTGAGGGTGCAGGATGCAGTGTATACACAGGTTTAGGCTTAACTGTCGCCAGCCTGAAGTGACGTGGTGGAGAAACTATAAAGGAAGCCTCCAGGTGGCTTTTCGTCTTCGACGTATCGTAGCGATAAAAAGAAAAGCACCTATATTGGCGTCGCCGTAACGTCGTTCCAGTATACTTTTCTCCCTCGTGTGGCGTATCAACGCCCTGTCGGTGTTTTTTTCCCGTCGACCATTGCGCGACATCCACCTCCTAACCCAGCCCCCATCAACCCGCCGTCAAGACAAGTTCGCTGCCGAATGCTTGTGGGCCTAAATGTGTTTGTGAGCTTGTTCGTCTGGCTCTTGACGGTTTCGTTGAGATTCCGCTCAAGAATTGAAAGAACGGCCGCTTTTTGCCCTCTTCCACACGGGAGGGCGCTGGTGCCGTCAGCGATGATGTCCGCTGACCTTCCTACTTTCCCCTAGTGAAGGGAACATACCACCGATGCATGGTAAAAACGATACGACGACACCAATTCCTTGAATCGTAACGATGAGCGTGTCTATTCCAACGTGTCTGCGTTGAGGAAAGACTCTATTCGACCCGCTCTATTTGTTGTGTGTCACGTATCGACGAACCTTTTTACGTAACATTTGTTATTCTCGTTCATCCTATGAAGAAGTCAGTTGCCCCCTTCTTTATATACAAGGCTTCACCGGTGAACTCGAATGGAGGGGGCTATACTGATGAATACGTAATTATCGTTCGCTTAGCTCACCAATTTGTGGAGGAAGTATTTCGGTCTTAACATAATTGACCTGCTCTTTTCCGCGCCCTTCAAACATTCTAAGTTGTAGTTTACTCTCTCCTTTTTGGGGCATTCTGTGTCCAGTGAGGTGAAGGAACACATTTACATGGCGGCAAGCTGTGCGGAGCGGTTGATCGCGTCAATATTTTCTCTCGAGCAAAGGGGTGTGTGCGGTTGTCTTAGCGTGCGTTGCCACAACTCAAAACCGAATTGCTCTTTGGTTCCTATCGCATATTTCAGTCGCCTAGCTGAGTCGCAGACTTTACAATACCTTCCGCATCTCGCAAAAAAAGAGAGAGACCATTCTCTCACGTGGCTTCGTATTCCTCGTGTTTGAATGGTTTAACAACTTGCTTACGTTATGAACATCATTTATCGCGCGGACGTCGCTTTTTTATTTGACCAACTAGCAATACCATCACAAGGAAGTTGTGTCACGTGTTCACTGAAGACACTTTTTGATCATTGACACTGTCTTAGGTAAATACCCGCGCTGATTATCGCACTTTATCTGTAATGATAAGATACGTGGTTTCTGTAGGTGTTCCGACCCGACTGTTAGGTCATTCGATCTCTCTTTCAGAACAAGTCCGAGATCCCCTTTAATGTAGGGTCGGTGAGCGTCCACAAATTACGTAACACCGCAATGAAAAACCTTGTTACCATGGTTACCTTCAGCCTTTTCATTTGGTCAAGTGGCGTGGAGTTGCGCCGGCGTTCAAATATCAGCCAATCGCACACAAGTTCAGTTCGTGACATGTTGGCTTTGTGTGCAATTTCGAGTGTTTCCTGAATACGCGAGTTATTTTAGGTCTCCCTCCCTCTTGCTGTTTACATATCTCAGCCGGACTGTTGGCGTTTCGAGCCCATCCTCGCATCGATCATCTTCCTTTGTCGCTATATCTTTGTAATTTCTCTCTCTCTCTTTGCAACATTTCTTTTTACCATCTTTTATTTCCCTCACCCCTTTCTCCAGCACAGGGTAGCCAGCCGGTATAAGAACTGGCTAACCTCCCTGTCCTTCCGCTTAAACTTTCCTCCTCGTCATCTGATCTTGAGATCTTGGCCTCAACCTCAGCAAATCTCCGAATCGAAGAAGAGCGCAGCTTTACTTTCGTTTTTTCTTAAACACCGACAACAATTCGTGCTCCGTCTAATTCAAGTGGTGCTTGTTGTTTCCGAGTAGCGTATACGGGACACAGGTACTTTATTCAGGGCAACAAGATTCGCTAATGTTGTTTCCGTATTTTTAAAGGGCCTCTAAACCACTCCAAGTTCAAAGAGTAGAGAGTAGTTTTATATTCTCGCCTTCACCACCTTTCCTACAGGCCATACATCCTCCTCACCGTTTATTGCTTCAGAAAGCATTGATGGATATGTGGGGTTTAACATACCAAAAGCACCATATGATTATGTGAGACGCCGTAGTGGAGGGCTCTGGAAATTTCGACCACATAGTGTTCTTTAACGGGCACCCAAATCTGAGCACATGGGCCTACGACATCTTCAGAAAGCATGCGCACAATATTGCCACTCAGCGTCGGGCCTATCCTGATTTTGTGCTTTTCGGCTGCACGCCATTACATCCACTTGCGTAGTAGGAAACGCATTAAACAACGTGAAATCGGTCGGTAGTTCACTAGAGTCAATCGAGAGAAAGCAGACTGTAAGTGAAAAATGCGGTTAGGAAACAATTCAGCACGAAATCTCCCTCATGCACGGACCAATTGAGAGCCTAAACTCTAATGACGTCATGTTAGTCACCCCCCTGGCGTCGCGAATTGCACCGAAAAAAAAGACATGCCAGGGAATATTAACATGGTCGTTCTTTGTCGTTGCGAGGTTGTTAAGGGGCCCTTTAATACTTCCATCGCATATATCTCTACATCGCCAACTGTCACTCGAAATTTTCAACTTTTATTCAAGCTCTCCCCTCCCCCGGCCCCCTTTTTTATTTACGGTGGTGAGTGGGTTTTATCAGAACGGAATGCTTGCACGGACCGCACAGATCTTATCGTCGTTCTAGTTCACTGCACATGTTCTGACATCAGGAAGGTGTTGCCTGTGTTTTGAGTCCTCGAGATGCTGGAAATCTTCAGAAGGCTTTTGTTAGTATTTGCACCAGTGGGCAAAGTTTATGCGATGCATCGTGGACTCACTGATTCATTCTTTTTCAAAAATCGTCACACACACTGCTCGACTAGGAACCATCAATGATGTCCTTCTCCTCACCACACGTCACACTTCATTCGAGCAAGAAAGAATTTTCTTGTTTGTTCTTATTTTTTTTATTGTCGGGGGTATCGGACTGATCACGATGCAACTGACAGAAAAAACTGAAGATACGTATGTAAAAAGACGAAGTGTGTTATGTTCGCTGAAAGATAACGAGAAGAAGTGAAACAAACTAGACGGGGAGAAATCTCCAGTTATATATATAAATATTATAAATATAAATAATGAAAGTTTATGATATTATCCATCGTGGTTGTTGTTTATCCCTCAACGTCATATTCGCCGAGTTATGCTAGTTTGTTCATGTGTTTCTACGGTTCCCTTCGCCCTTTCATTTCCCCCCCTCTCTCTTTAAATCATCAAAGCACGCACTGCACACTTGTTTGCGAGCATCAACTACATCTGTAGTTGCAACACATAGAGTGATTTCTTTTTTTGCTGCTCCTTTTTCCATCCACCACTTCTACACTTGTTCTTTCTTTTAGATTGCACTTTCTGACGTCATCACATGTCCTTCCTTCGTACTTGCAAACACCAACAGATGGCTCTTGATTCTCCCACTTTCAGTTTCATACGCATGCTACTTTTTATCTCCTTTTTTTTGTACTTTTGTCGAATATGCGAGTTTGTCCATTTGTGGGATATAATATACGTATCTGTATAAAAAACGTACAGCCATCTAAAGACTATATGTGTAGTAGCAGTAATGTCTTCAACTCCTGTTCTTTTTGGTATATATAAATACAAATGTATATTGTTTGTCCCCCCCCCCCCCCCCACGAGGCTTAGTAACGTCTTATGGGCGAACTGTTACCATGTACGCCATTCCTCGCGTCTCCTTGGGCCTATAGAGTTCGTTTTTTTAAGTCGTGTATGTAAGTGCTGTACCTGTCGTTTTTTTTTGCAAACTGTTGTGTCTTTCCGCCTCCTGTTTAATCAATGTTTTGAGCTTGACAGTTTTTTCCTCATCACCAGCAGTGTCCCTATCTCACTGTATTAAACCCTCGTCGCATTCACTTGCGTTCGACTCAAACAGCGTTCACACCTGCGATCTCGTAACCGCTTCGAAACCTTCGATGACAGCGATGCGTATGCAGCTCCTGTCGCCGCACTTTTTTTCCAGATCGCGCAGTGACTCAAAGTGCTAACCTT
The DNA here is from genome assembly GCA_013436015.1 of Rhipicephalus annulatus. Classification (NCBI taxonomy): domain Eukaryota; kingdom Metazoa; phylum Arthropoda; class Arachnida; order Ixodida; family Ixodidae; genus Rhipicephalus; species Rhipicephalus annulatus. The sequence goes on from WOVY01015175.1 coordinate 65,390, forward strand.
CTAGCATTAGCGTGCTTTGTTAGTTAAAAAAAAACAGCATGTGGAAGCTAATCTTAGCGTTTTAAAAATCGGTCGCCACAGCGGCGCCGCATATGCGGCAAACGTGCCGCAGGTGTGAACGGTGCCACAAATTTACTGGTTGAGGCCTGTCAGCTGGCGCCGCCTTGAGGCCAGTCCTGGCTCGTCTTTTTGTCCCTCCTTCTGTACCCGTAGGTTGACTGTGGTGCGAGTTTTAAGTGTATGTATGTATCTATGAACGCATATACTGCGTACTAAAGCAGTATATCCATCACTATGATACACTATCGCTGTTCTCCGGCGCTCGAACTGCCCTCTTGTGGTGAGGGGAGTCGCGCCGGTGCGCATGTAACCGCAAAACATTTTTCTCCGTGGCGACGAGGAGGCGGGGAGCTAAGTTCGTCCTATTTTTGTTACACTGTTTTCAAGTTGGAAGCTCACCAATTTTTATACGTAAGTCGATCATATGATTTGACGTGAATTGGCGGCGTTCTTTTATGAAAAACTAGCAAATCGCGTAGATATTCAGATGCAAATAGGTGCCGTAATAGAGTGAAGATTTCCTGGGGGATCTTGCGGTGCTGATGAGGTCGCAGGTTCTTGGATTTATCTCTGCTTTAGTTTCGGCGAAATAACTCCTCACACTGGGCCGGCGAGAGACATGAACCTGGGACCCTAAAATGATGAATCTCGCGTTACTTTGAAGTGACTTCAGTTCAAGTTCGACGCCTTTGTGGACAGATTGACGCTGAGTAATGTTACTTTCTGTATATAAAAGAAAATGAAAACAAGCGCTGCAGATGAGCGAGAAGTGGTAGCACGTGACTCCTATAGATGTCACAGGCGTTTTAAAGTTGCCGTACGTTATCAAAGCAATGTTTCTTGGTTTTTTTTTCTTTTGTGCAACTGCTACAGCATAGCTGAATCTCCTCGAATGTGCCATATATTACTAAACCGTCATGGAACGCTATAAGTGTTACATTATCAGAAGCGTTACGGTATTTACCACGAGTATTTGATGGCTTGGCGCGTGACATCCGTATGGGATCGAAATTACTTGCCTGCAAAACTGACCGCTGTGTCGAACGTTGTTCATTTCTGTCTCCTCGTCGCCGCGTTAATTGCAGGGTATATTTTCAGAGTACGTGCGTATGTATGGATTTTGAACCTACACCACCACTACCAGCATTGCCATTTTGTGAAATGTGTTTTTTTATTTTTATTTTGCAATCAGTCCACTTCAATAACATACCATGATTGCATGCACTCGTTCAATCACTCTCAGACCTGAAGAAAGTTGTCGGATCAATTATAAAACGGCAAAAATATTTTGGTCCAGTCTCAGAGTCGTACTGTACCTGTTCTGTGAAAAGTCTTAAGGCTACTAGATATGTTACGCAGCGTCACGCTTATGCATTTAGTTATTCGAAAATTTTACGTAGCGAGTGACAAAATTTTTCAGGACTCTACGAAATGCACCATTGCGTTTTTTGCTTTGAAAGCAGGTGATTTGAAAGTATTACTCCGTTAGAACACTTGCAATCTGCAATGAACTTTCGAAGCGTCTCCGAATCTTCATTTTTCTCGGGTGGTTTCTCGAAATGATTTCACAATGTTGAAAGTGTTTCGATGTACTGTCATTATGAACTCGCAGCGCTTACTGGAAGTCGGAAGACATTGATAATCTTAGATCGAGTACATTAAGTGTGCATCGATGTAATTACTGTGCACCTAGTCTAACCGCATGCCACCCAGTCAAATACAACTACCGTGTTCATCATTCTAAAATTGTTTGTGTTTCTTGACACACGTTGTTGCCACCTGCAAGGGAATCGAAAACGATAATCACCGGTTCTTACATTTCGTAACGAAATTTGCGTGTGTACTCTTACCAATTTCTTTCGTATGTACATAAAATTTTCTGTATCTTGTTTTCAAGTACTAAATTTCTTTTGAGTGAATGTGTAGATGCCCTAGAGTGTTTGGCATGTATGTTGGTTTTTACTTTTATCTGTTTTGTACCTCCTATCGGATCGGCTCTGAGATAATCCGCATTGTCTAACTGCGCACCAAGCGGTTAAGAAACAGTTAGGGAGACACCTTTGTGTCTTGAAGTGCTGAGCACCGTGGCTTGCGTGTTTGCGTATTTCGACCGCCATGACGTTCCTCATCTTTATTTTGCTTTTGTTTTTGTGAGTGGTGTGTTTGCGAGGAGAAGTCGAGTGACCACGGCTCTGCTATGCTATGTGGCATGGGTGTGTATCTATGCGCGATACGTGAGAGGGTTTTTTTCAGGCCTTTAGTTAAAGACTGGAGGAGTGGTTTTGTTTGGAAACTTGTATACGTGGACTTTCTGTTTGTTTTTCGCAAACTATTGCCTCCCACCCTTTCCACCCGCCCTGTTTTTCGGAAGTTGTTGGTGTTTCGTGTGTAGAAGCCCTTTACTATACTAATTGTGAGATAATAAAGAGTGCAGAAAAAGGCGAAAGATTGTTGTGTTTTTGGTTTTCTTACTGCCCGATGGTTCGAGACGACGGATAAGCCGTTGTCTCCCACTGTTGGACAACTGCGGTGGTGCTTCACAGTGGCGGTATTTTAAGGTGATACCCCTTAGACGGCTCGCCCTACGCGAAACTTGACTCGTGGGTGTTAGCGTCAACAGGAACGCTGCAAACTACTACCGCGAGATGACGTCACCATGTGATGTCGCAGGTAGCCGAAATTTCTCACGTAATCACAACTTCCCACCACGACACATCGTCATTTGGTGACAAAGCGGCCCGATCATGGAGGCCGTGAAAGACCAGTTAAGGTACGGGATAATGTAATAGTAATTGTGGAAGCATCAAGATAAGATTTCGAGAGATGCTGTAGTGGAGGCATTTGGAAATTTCGACTTTCTGGAATTATTTAATGGGGATCCTGAAACTTTCTCATTGTTTAGGTTTTGTCAAAGTTTAGGCTAGAGCATCGTCTATTCATTCTCACCACAAGTTTAGAGGCACGCCGGGTACGGTCGCCGCTACGGACAACTATATCTGCACCCTCTTCCGCAATCCGGCCTTGTCTCTTGAACTCGTGAAACATGCTGGCATCTCTGGCATCTCTGATGAGCAGGCTGCACAGTTTGAGTTTCGCCCAGTCACTGTCAGCTAGCGTACCTGTCAAACGAATAAGCGGAGCTTGAAATAGTGTACGTGCCCGCGAATATGAGATATACGCTTCCCAGAGGGTGAACGAATCGTTCGAAGAAGCTACGCGCGGACCAGGATATGTCGCGAAAAGTTCCGCTTCCACATACTACCGCCTGATGGCGCTGCTCATACCATGTCGTGACGTCAGGGTACAGTCGGAAATGAACTATGTTTTAAAAGCATGACGCGAATAATTTTTCAGAGCGCACTCACGCTTACTGGTACATTTGCTACGGTCTCTTGGGTTAGGACTATGAATTGACGCAAAAAATGATAAGTAAAAACTTTTGTGTCAGTACGCTTTTAAAACGTTACAATAAATTACACCGTTTACGCAGAGAGCTTAAATTAGTCTGTAAATGACTCTTAAGTCATTTAGTCAGTCAGACTTAAGTCAGACTCTTAACACATTGGTCTACGGGCCCAATGTGTTAGTAAAGAATAAATCTTCAGAACCGTTTCAGAGTCCCCTTAAATGTTTGCTGTCAATGTATTGAGGAATTCCAAAGGGACCTTTTCCGTTTCTTTAGTATGCAGTGTTAATACCCTACACACATCGGAGTCGGCAGGTTGCGGGATTGAATCGCGGCTGCACTTTCGATGGAGGTAAAAATGCTGTAGACCCGTGTGTTCAAATTTGGGTGCGCGTTAAAGAACCCCGGGAGGTCAAAATTTCCGGAGCCCTCCATCACGGCACCCTCCACTACGTCCTACGTGCATACAAATCTCTAAATGAACTAAATAGGACAAACAGGAAGGCACAATACAATTACTACGTTAATAAAATTGATCGCGCTGAAAATTTCACCAAACCTTGACATGAGCATCAGAATATCTGTAAATCAAAGGGCAATGCTGATCTCCCTGATGAAATTAAATTTAAAGACAAAGCTAATAAAGGCCAAAATTTGCCAAAAAATTTAATACCCATTTCTTGACTTGCGGCAGAGAGTTAAACAACACGACAAATATTGACGCATGATGTTTTAATAAAAAATTGTCCCGATACTACCTAGCCCCACAAATACTTTCGAAATAATTGAAATAATTGAATTAGAAGAGAATGCCCCCAGCAATGGGGAGTGTCTCCTGACAGGGAACGTTATTATTTTGTCTTTTGCCGGGCGAAACTATTTTCGTCTTGCAGGAGAAAAATAATGTTTTTTTTTCATTCCATTCCAAATGGTATCAGACTTCTTCCAATAAGTAATGAAGATAGTTTCCCATTTGACACAATAATGTGAAGAGGCTCTTTATGGCCAGCCCGTATGGAAGGATTTCACTGCGATTCAGACGAAAGAACCGCAAAAATGTGCTTCCCAGAGTGAATGTCGAGATTTGCTGAATTTCAAAAAGCGCAGGAGTCTGTACCTGAGTGCTTGTCGAGGGTGAAACTTTTCACAACCCCGAAGAAAAATTTAAAAAAAATCGTGTTCGTTTGTAAGAAAGATGCTACCTCTTGTTATGACGCCCATCATTGGCGATGCACGTGCATATTGTGTTAAACAGGCAATGATGCATGAGAAAAAAGTTCTGGCTTAGCTCAATGGGTAAGACGCGCTCCTTCGCAGCACGAGGACCAAGGATCGAATCCCTGTGCTGCAGTGAATTTTTTTCTTTGTAGGCAGGATGCATTCACTAGGTTAGTACACATTCTACCTAAGCAAGCATTGGTATTACACATTCTACCTAAGCTCAATGCTTAAGGCGCTGGCTTTCGACGGTGCTTAACTTTTGCAAGACTTTCCAACCTGCAGCGATGGGCTTATTATGCCTTTATTTCTAGCTAATGAGTTCCCATTGGGTCGGCTTCCCTGCAATACAGGACCAAAGCTAATCAAAGAGTTGAGGCCCTTATTACTAATGACAAGGCTCAACTTTTCTCTCGCGTAACAAAGAGCAGTGATGCGGTTATTTATGCATTGCTTCGAAGCCTCAATTCCCCCGTTGTGTTGGCTTCGCCGCAGTACACGGCCTAAACCACTGAAAAAAGTTGAGGCCCTTATCATCCAAGATAAGGCACAACTTTTTTCTGACGTCACAGCCTGCAGCCATAGGCTTATTATGTTTTGCTTCCGAATTGCATTCCCCCCCCCCCCCGTTGCGTTGACTTCCCCGCAGTACACGGCCTAAATCACTGAAAAAAGTTGAGGCCCTTATCACCCATGATAAGGCTACACTTTTGTCTGATGTCACAACCACACAACCAGCAGCGATGGCCTTATTATGCCCTGCTTTGGAGCCAAAGTTACCCCGTTCCGTTGGCGTCCCCACAGTGCAGGGCCTAAACCATTGAAAAAAGTTGAGGCCCTTATCACCCAAGATAAGGCTCAACATTTGTCTGAAGTCAACGCCCAGCAGCGATCAGCTATTCGTGCCTTGATTCTGAGCTGAATTTCCCTCGTTCTGTTGGCTTCTCCGCAACGCAAGGCCAAAACTAGTGAAAAAGTTGAAGCTCTTATCACCCTTGATAAGGTTCAACTATTGTCTGACGTCACAGCCCGGCAGCGATCAGCTTTTCATGTCTTGCTTCTGAGTTGAATTTCCCTTGTTGCATTGGTTTTCTCACAATACACGGCCAAAACCACTGAAAAAAGTTTAGGCCCTTATCACCCAAGATAAGGTTCAACATTTGTCTGACGTCACAGCCCGGCAGCAACCAGCTTTTCATGTCTTGCTTCTGAGCTGAATTGCCCTCGTTGCGTTGGCTTTTCCACAATACACGGCAAAAACCACTGAAAAAAGTTGAGGCCCTTATCACCCAAGATAAGGCACAACTTTTTTCTGATGTTACAGCCCGCAGCGGTAGGCTTATTATGTTTTGCGTCCGAGCTGCAGTTACCCCGTTGCGATGGCTTCCCAGCAACACACGTTGAAAATCAGTGAAAAAAACTTGAAGCTCTTATCACCCATGATAAGGCTCAACTTTTGTCTGACGTCACAACCAGCAGCGATGGCCTTATTAAGCCTTCGTTCGGAGACAAAGTTTTCCCGTTGCGTTGGTGTTCCCGCAGTGCAGGGCCTAAACCACTGAAAAAAGTTGAGGCTCTTATCACACAAGATAAGGCACAACTTTTGTCTGACGTCACAGCATGCAATGATGGGCTTATTATGTTTTGATTCCGAGCCGCATTTCCCCAGTCGCGTTGGCTTCCTCGCAACATACGCCCAAAATCAGTGAAAAAAGTTGAAGCTCTTATCACCCATGATAAGGCTAAACTTTTGTCTGACGTCACAACCAACAAGAATGGCCTTATTATGCCTTGTTTCGGAGCCTAAAGTCCCTCGTTGCGTTGGCTTCCCCGCAGTCCACAGCTTAAACCACTGAAAAAAGTTGAGGCCCTTATCACCCAAGATAAGGCACAACATTTTTCTGACGTCAGAGCCTGCAGCGATGGGCTCATGTTTCACTTCCGAATTGCATCCCCCCCCCCGTTGCGTTGGCTTTCCCGCAGTACACGGCCTAAACCACTGAAAAAAGTTGAGGCCCTTATCACCCATGATAAGGCTCAAGTTTTGTCTGACGTCACAACCACACAACCAGCAGCGATGGCCTTATTATGCCTTGCTTTGGAGCCAAAGTTACCCCGTTGCGTTGGCGTCCCCACAGTGCAGGGCCTAAACCACTGAAAAAAGTTGAGGCCCATATCACCCAAGATAAGGCTCAACATTTTTCTGACGTCACAGCCCAGCAACGATCAGCTATTCGTATCTTGCTTCCGAGCTGAATTTCCCTCGTTTTGCTGGCTTCCCCCGCAACGCACGGCCAAAACTAGTGAAAAAGTTGAAGCTCTTATCACCCTTGATAAGGCTCAACTTTTGCCTGACGTCACAGCCCAGCAGTGATCAGCTTTTCATGTCTTGCTTCTCAGCTGAATTTCCCTTGTTGCAGTGGTTTTCCCGCAATACACGGCCAAAACCACTGAAAAAAGTTGAGGCCCTTATCACCCAAGATAAGGCTCAACATTTGTATGACGTCACAGCCCGGCAGCAACCAGCTTTTCATGACTTGCTTCTGAGCTGAATTTCCCTCGTTGCGTTGGCTTTTCCACAATACACGGCGAAAACCACTGAAAAAAGTTGAGGCCCTTATCACCCAAGATAAGGCACAACTTTTTTCTAACGTCACAGCCTGCAGCGATGGGCTTATTTTGTTTTGCTCCCAAGCTACCTTTACATCGTTGCGTTGGCTTCTTCGCAACACACGGCCAAAACCAGTGAAAAATGTTGAGGCTCTTATCACCCATGATAAGGCTCAACTTTTGTCTGACGTCACAATCAGCAGTAATTGGCGTATTATGTTTTGTTTCCGAGCTGCATTTCCTCCGTCGCAGTGGTATTGGCCGGGTATTGCGGGAAAGCCAACGAACAAAGGGAAATTCACCTCAGGAGCAAGTCATGAAAAGCTGATCGCTGCCGGGCTGTGATGTGAGATAAAAGTTGAGTCTTATCTTGGGTGATAAGGGCCTCAACTTTTTTCGCTGGTTTAGGCCCTGTACCGCAGGGACGCCAACGCAACGTGGGAACTTTGGCTCTGAAGCAAGGCATAATAAGCCAATGGTCACATGCTGTGACGTCAGACAAAGGCTGAGGCTTATCATGGGTAATGAGGGCCTAAACTTCTTTTAGTGGTTTTGGCTGTGTATAGCGGTAAAGCCAACGCAACGGAAGAATTCAGCTTGGAAGCAAGGCATAATAAGCCTGTCGCTGCATGCCGTGACGTCAAATAAATATTGAAGCTTATCATAAGTGATAAGGGCCTACACTTTTTTCAGCAGGTTTGGCGGTGTATTGCGGGAAAGCCAACGCAACGGAGGAATTCAGCTCGGAAGCAAGACATAATAATCCCATCGCCGCATGCTTTGACGTCAAACAAATGTTGAGGCTTATCGTAGGTGATAAGGGCCTAAGCTTTTCTTCAGTTGTTTTGGCCGAGTACTGCGAGGACGCCAACGCAACGGAGGAATTCAGCTAGAAAGCAAGACATAATCTAACCCCTTCGCCGCATGCTGTGGCCCCAGAGAAATGTTGAGGCTTATCATAGGTGATAATTGCCTAAGCCTTTTTCAGGGGTTTTGCCCGTATATTGCGGGGACGCCAACGTAACGAAGGAATTCAGCTTGGAAGCGAGACATAATAAGCCCATCGCTGCATGCTGCGACGTCAGACAGATGTTGAGCCTTTTTGTTTATTCGAGTTTGTTTTTCAGTTATTAGTAGAGAAAAAGGAACACTATACAAAGTATAGAAAGCAGTATACAGTATGCAAACTATATTGTGGGTGATAAGGGCCTAAACTTTTTTCGGTGGGTTTGGCTGTGTACTGCGGGGAAGCCAGTGCGACGGGGGAACTTTAGCTCGGAAGCAAGGCATAATAAGCTAATGGCTGCGCGGCTATGACGTCAGACATAAGTTAAGCTTTGTCATTGGTGATAAAAGCCTCGAAATTTTCAGTGGTTTGGCCCGTATCAGGGAAGCCAACGCAGCGGGGGAACATTTGCTCGGAAGCAAAACATAAGACATTGCATACTGAGTAACTTATTCTTGTAAATACAAACGCTCCTCGAATCGACTTCCTTGACGACGCGACTCACCGCTTTTTCGAGTAACCGAGTGCATTCCGCCTAAATGGACTTGTCTTCGTGACCCATTGTGAATCGCGCTCAAGAAAGTGCATGACTGCGAAGATTTCGTCACGAGGAGGGCAAAGAAATGCGCTAAATTTTGAAAACATCCGAAGAACAGGGACAGTAGCGGTCCAAGTTGGTTCTAGCTGGTCATATGGTGAGCAACAGAACATCGTGATGATTCAGTAAGAGGTGCCAACGCACTCCCGCTATCTGCAGCGCTTATTCTTGTACAGAGAGTGCTGACATGCAGTTTTGAACAATTTGGCCGCAGTTAATATGTTCCTTTATTGCTACTGGAGCATCTGTACGTTTCAACGGTTCAAGCACAACACCTCAAGTACGTACCAAGTTTCGGCTGCTAAGAATATCCTTGATCTCACAAAGACTGGTGGGTTTTATCTGGACTTGTTAGCGTTCTGCCTTAATTTTTCGGTCTCGTTCTAATACGAAGTGTGACTACTATATCTCTCAGGCCCAATTTTTAGCTAGCTTCAGCAGCTGCTACTTTCGTCTTTGTCAGTGCCTTATGGCAAAACGAAGATGCATTTTGTTTAGGGCATGCGCTTAGTGGGCATGTACTTGCCCTCCTCACCCTTTCCGGTAGTTCTGTCGCATTTGGAAGACGAAAACAAAATTGCCGCTCCCGCAGGGTTGATGGAAGATTCGGTCGACTCTACTTTGTAGGTGCTTCATGCTTACTTACCTTTTCCAACAATTTTGAAGAAGAAACAAGTTCTGTTTATTTGCAATATAATATCACAGCATCGTATCAGCGTCTCCCAGCAGAGATGTTTCACGACGGAGGCGAATAGCACCGCTGCCAGACAATGGATGACAACCAAAGTTTTATTTCTCCCAAACGAAGGGACCAACACAGAGGTCGGTTACGCTCGCTCAGAGGAGGTCAGCGGGAATGCTTTGGTTTGCCGCGGCCTCTACTGCACGTCAGATGACCAGGCGTTGCTGTGTCGAGTCGGTGGTACGCAGCGACTGGACGACGAGCTCCAAGCACTGCGGTGTACCAGCGCTTGTCGGCCGTAGAGTGAGCACAGACCCAGAAGCTTGGCAACAGTAGCGGCCTATCGACAGTGGACGTGGCGCAGCATGGGGTACTTCCTCCACGGGTACTGCTTGGCTACCTGCACCATGGTGATAGCTATGATTCTTTCATATTAGTGATTGGCCAACAGATGAACTCCTGTAGAGTGTTTTGAAATATTACAATGTTAAACATAAAGTGGGGCCTGTTACAGAGTTCTGCACAAGTACGTGGTGGGGCTATATAGTAATTTGTTATACCATTCAGGAATTATTTTGAGAACATAAATGGCTTTGGGGACGATACATTAGTTAACCGCTAGTGTTTCTCTTCAAGAAGAAGCTTGATTTTCTGGTGTATACAGCGGTAGTACACCACAGTCATGCCTCGGTGCAGAATACTTTAGGTGAGCGAACGCCATCGAGCGATCGCTCGGCGGAGAGGGACCGATTATGTTCTCGTTTGCAGTATGCCGATAGATGGCTCGCCGGACTGAGGACCGTGGCGGGCTACGTGCGAAGTGTTGCAACGCACCATCGTGCACAGAGGCGACAAATTTGAGAAAACGGGGTTTATCGCACATTATCAACCACGCGACACGCATAGAGCGGTGGTGGTGGTAGTGGTTAGGAAGAGGAGAAATGCACCTAATTTCTGCAGCCCGATCGGGAGCACGGCGCAGTGCCTGCAGGGAAGGGAAATGGGAGGAAAAAGTGGAAAGAAGAGAAAAAGATTAAGTAAGAAGTGGTACAGTCGTCTTCAGCAGAACATCAGTCCGGAAGGCAAGGGTAGGGGGTGACAAGGGGCCCGTTCTCAGGCAGTAGGCCACGATTCCCGTTGATATGCCTGGGAGGGGTTGAGGCTGCCACCCAGGGATACGGCGAAGGACGACTCTTGCGACGCGTCTTACGAACAAGTCGGCTTGTTCGTGAGACGCGTCGGAAGATGCGTTTAATTACATATTTGTAATTAATTACTGATAATATTTGTAAATAATTACATAATTACTGATGCGGAAGATGCCTTTAATTTACATATTTGCAAGAAAAAATACATTGCAGTGAGAGCGTAAAGACGCGCCTTTCCATCACAAGGGCCCACAGCGCACTCGAGACGAGCGGGCCAGCGAAGTCCAGAGAGGAGAGCGCCGACCCGCAACACGCGACGCGCTTTTTATACCCCCTCGTCCGTGCACATGCATCTTCCCAGACGCAGGCTGTGTGTCCCAGTTGACGCTGATGTGCGTTTTCCTGCGGCGCACACAGACGCCTCCCGCGTTCCTGCAGGACGTGGCCAGCGTTTGACCGTTACGTCGATGAGCGTCCCTTGCAAGCCACCCCTCCTTGCTGTGCCGGTCATAACACCGTCTCGTCCAGGGAACTCCACCAGGATCCGGAGCGCTGGTATACTGGAAAGAGAAGGGAAGAGCAGGTTGCTCCAGGGTGGTGGCAGGAAGGCCATGTCTCCGGTAGGCTGCGGGTGACCCTCGAGCGTGCCTGTGCCAAGGCAGGGCAGGCACAGAGGAGGTGCTTGAGGGTCTCGGTGTCGCCGCAGCGGCTGCAGGCTGGGGAGGGCGAAGCGTCCCTTGAGGTAGCGGCGGGCCACGGTTTACACGCATCCGGTTTCGCAGCCGCAGCAGGTCAGCTCGTTCTCTCCTGGTAAGGCCTGCCTCGGGAAGACGCCTGGGTCCCCGCCCAATGGCCATCCTCTGGTCTGGGTGGGACCAAGGCGAGGAGCTTCTTGATACGAGCCTGCGTGTAGTCCCTCATCCGCCACGGCTTTGGTGATGGGGGTTCCCGGCTGGTGTGCAGCCTTGGCCAGCGTGTCCATCTCCTCGTTGCCAACTATGCCCACGTGAGAGGGCAGCCAGTGGAAGGAGACGGACGTCCCAGCTGCTACAAGGGCCCGGTACTTGGTTGCCAGGAGACGCCCCGTGAGCCCGGCACGGCGATGATTTGGCAGCGTCTGCAGGCTGCCTTACTGTCACACAGGACTGTGACCGGCTCAGCCGGAACGTCCTCCTCGACCATCAGGTCCCGCCACCAGGTGTAGTCCTGCCAGCTGCACAGCCCGTCGAGCTCGCCGGGAAGGGTTGTCAGCAGCGCATGCTGATAGCCCGAGATGGGATAACGCAGGTAGCCGCCGCTGTACCGTCTGGCATGACGGATCCGTCAGCAAGACCTGGAGCCACCCTGCCAGTGTGTGCTGGAGCTTGGAGACGGCGGCCTGTTGCAGTGCTGCAGCAGGCGTTCGGCACTTGGATACCCCGTCCAGGTATAGGTGGAACTCAGGCGGCTGGTAATCGGGCCACCAAACTGGTGGATCGGGGGACCATCTGGTGGTAGAGTGCAATGGAGACCACCCATCCGTGACCTCATCTGGCTGCGAAGTCGCTCTAGGAGGGTGCTGCCATCGGCTGCACGGTGAAGGCGGTCTACGTGCCCCAAGGCACGCTGAAGCATGCGCAGGAACAGGGGCCTCTCTCCAGCCTCGGCCAGGGTCGCTGCCACGGGAGAGTACCTGGGGAGCCCCAGGATGGCTCTCACTGCTCTCCTGTAATGTCCTCCCAGGTTCAGTCTACCGGCAGCCGCCAAGGCCACCAGTGGGGAGGTGTACAGCAGGACTGAGGACGCTGAAGCCTGGGTGAGTCGAAGCGCCAGCTTGGTGGAGCAGCCGCGTCCACGCTGCTGTAGCTTGTTGATGGCTCCCTGGACACGTCATACCTGTGTGCAGGCGACCTTGGCAGCTGGGATCCAGGTGAGACTGTGGTCGATGGTGAGCCCCAATGTACTTCACCGTCAGTTTCCAAGGCAGGTTTGCGGTTGCAAATCTCAGCTGCTTCACGTAGCATCGTGCTGCCGTCAGCGGGTGGATCAACAGGGCTTCGGTTTTTGATGCGGAAACCTTGAGTCTGGTGCCCACTCAGGTAGGCGGTCACCGCATGTAGGGCCGCCTGCAGTGACCTCCTGATGGCTGGAACGAACCACCTCGATCTTCGGGCCCAGAGTGTCCGCGTCGTGCGCGTAGATGGAGCAGCGGGCCGGGAACCTGGTGCCTGTCGGAAGAGAAGCGAGGAGCCCTGCCATCGACAGGTTTGAACAGGAAGAGGCTCAGCACGGAACCCTGAGGTACACCTGCTGTTGGTTGTCCCTGGGTTGGCTGGTCTCCTTTCCGACTCGAACCCGGAAGTTTCTGCTGTTTGAGGTCACGAAGCTGCGGGGGCACCCGTAAACGCCAAGTTGGTCCAGGGCCGTCTCGACGACCTCGTGTGGGAGACCGCCAGGCACTCTCCACGTCCAGCAGGAGCAGCATGGTCACGTCAGCACAGCTCTTGGCATCTTTGAAGGTGGCGGCGACGTCGGAGATAAAGTCGGCTGCCCACCGGTGGCGTCTGAAGCCAGTCAGTTGTTCGGGGAAGAACTCGACTTGGCCAGCAATCCAGTCGAGTCGCTCCTAGGCCACCTTCTCCAGCACCTTGCAGGCTGCCGAGGTGAGAGAGACTGGTCTGTACATGGAGAGGCCATGGCTTTCTTCTGCGGCTTCAGGATAAAGGTGACGACCGCAGTGCGCCATGACTACGATAGTACCCCACTGCTCCAGACGTCGTTGTAGTACTCGAGCAGATGCTGGCGGCCAGCTCTGTCCAGGTTACGGAGCATCTGGAAGGTGACACCATCTGCTCCCGGGCAACTTAGTCGTTTGGATCCTGCAAGGGCAGCCTCCAACTCGTGCTTCCTGATGCGTTCGCAGCACAGTTCTTGCGCTTGTGTGGCTGTCCACCCAGGATGGTGGCAAGTGGCAGAGTATTGCAGGGCAGCAAGAGGCGGTGCAGCAGGCAGCTGGGCAATGTCCCTCGCAGCAAACTGGTTGGCCAGCTGTTCTCTCAGGTCCACAGCCTGGATGGAAAGGTGGACGGCCAGGGACATCACTTGGCTGAAGGACCGTGGCACCAACAGCAGGGCACTTCAGCAGGCGCCAAACCTTCGTGCCGTCCCGTGATCGGTCGATGGAGGCACACCCAGCCCTGCTTCCTGCGTGCTCGGGCGTGGCGTCTGCAGTCGGCGTCAACCTTCCGGAACACTGTCCTGAAGCTCCGGTGGATCCTTCTTCAGAGCCTGGCATCTGCCCTCCTCCGGCTCCTCTGAAGGCCAGGAGCTGGATGTCTGGAACAGGCTGCCCTTGCTGCGCCTCGACAGCGACGGTTGCATCCAGGCACTGTCAGCCGCCAGCTGCATGAGGTCCTTGTCACCCGTGTCCTGCCTGAACAGCTGCCGGTATACCCCACCAGTCTACCACACGGTACTATCGATCCCTGGTGGCCTTGCCTCAGGAAGGGGGTGAGTAGGATGGGCAGGTGGTCCGAACCCCCAGGTGTCCGGAAACAGCGACCAGGCGTACCGGCACCCTCCTTGGCCACGCTGAGGTCTATGGCTGTGCTGGTGCTGTTGACTCAGCGACGAAGGAAGGTGACGGCCCCTGTGTTCAGGATCACCTGACCCAGCCGCAGCAAGACGTCACGCACCTCTCGCCCTCGTACGTCAGTCTTACGGCCGCCCCAGGCTGGATGGTGGGCGTTGACGTCACGCACTGCAGGAAGTCCTTTCCCAGTTGGTGTGCAAGCTGCCGAAGACACCCGGGGGTCCCAGGGTTTTTTGGGTCTGATGAATACGCTCGCCACCGTGGTGTCGACCCCGTCGAGGCGGAAGCGGACGGCGCAGCCCTCGAAGGGCCCTCCAACCAGGTCGGCCACAGGTACCTAGCCTGCAGCAGGTCCCGCTTCACTTAGACGGCACAGCGGGAGAGCCCTTGTGCGTGGTTGTTGTCGTCCAGGCAGGGGCAGCACTGCAGTCGGTCAGGGTGCAGCTGGTCCGGCTGCTGTACCCGACGTAGCCTGGAAGTCGGAGCTGCTCTGCCTTGGCGTACACCTCCTGGAGAGCGAGGACGTCGTAGTCGTGCCGAGCAGGTCTTGCGCTAAGTCGTCTCTCCGTGGTCCCAGCACGGAATGTCCAGCACGGTCCTCCAGTGGAACGTCTCTCCGTGGACGTTCCACTGGAGGGTGCTCGGGCGTTGGGCTGACGTGGCCTGGTGGGAGGACTAGCCATGCTGGTTGTTCTGCTGCCAAGCCCTGCCTGCAGGCAGTTGGCATGAAGCGGGTACTCTGGTGGGAAGCAAGGCTGCGACTGCCTGCAAGGCGACCGGGGTTTCCAGACACCGGAGGTCCGGGATGAAGTTGTCAGGCAGGAGGAAGAAGACTTGAAGAGGGTTTATTTACAATATATACATTGCGAACTCCCTACACGGTGAGCCCTCAAACGTGGCAGGCCTCTACATGACTCCTAACATAGCGCTCCATGGTGCTTGGTTCTACATGGTTCTGCTCGGTTCTTCTCTGTTCTGCCTGGTTCTCTTCTCGAAAAAAGCACACCGAATGAGCCGTGGGGGCTCATTATAAAGGGTCTGTCCTCCCCAGATCCCTAGATCGGGGACCGCGTACAGAGGGCACCGTCCACAACCACGGATCACACATTACCCGCGAGGGTGACGAGCACGCACGGTCCACGTGAACGTTCAAAATTGAAGCGTGGTCACTGCACGGCCATGTGGCACGAACGTGCTCCTCCTCCTCGTAAGGGGTGTCGCTGGGCGAGGGGTCTGAAGTTGATGACTGCATCCATCGAAAGGGCCGCCGTAAAACAAGCTTCAAATGGTCGCCGAACGACTCGTTCAATTAGCGGGACGATTTCCGGCCGCCGCCGCCGCCGTCATCTTCCAAAGAAGAAGCTGCACTTGTGGTCTCCCGAACTGCTCACGGTGTCGTGGCGGCAAGACGCCGCACCCTCCGGCCAGGGGGGGAACAATACATGGCGGACACAGGCCGCCAACCCGTTTGGCGACTAAAAGGGAACATCAAAAGGAACGCCGATCCATTGTCAGACCTGGCGCCGGTCCTAACAGTAGGCAGCCGGTCGTTCGGTTACTTGTTTGGAGATTAAAGGAGCGCCGCTCCCTCTTCAGCTCGGGCGCCGGTCACAACAGCTCGTCCGCCGGCGGGAGAAGCGACCTGAGGGTGACCAGCTGCACAGGTTGCCCGAAGTGTCGCTGTGTAGTGCTGGCTTCCAGGCCACTGCTGATGACGCTCAGCCAAGGACTCTTTCCCTCTCGTTCCTTGTGGCTCCCCTCTGGGAAAAGCATTCATACACACCACCACAGGCACGGGAGAGCACCCTGCCCGCACTGAGACACGTCGAGTCCGACAAATTATCCAAAAGCAACCTTACTTAAGCAGTATTACCAAACACAAAGCAGCAATCGGGACGTTTCTCTGAGGTTTCACCAAAACTCCTAATCCCGATCCGATAATAATCTTCCCATCAAACTGCTTTCAAGAAAACTAACTGTCAAGTGATGCGCTCACCGTGGCATACCCGAGTGCTTGCGTGAGTAATCCGCCGTAACCCACCAGGTATCATACTCATAAAATAAAGCATTTTACTTCACGCTATCTTTTAGTTCCCGAAATTTAGTGCCGCCAAAGCCAGTCGTCAATTCCTTTTGAGAAGACGAAAGCATAACTGCCGTGCTGCACCTGCATTAGGAACATCTTTATTATACATCCGCAAACGCACATCACAGTGCGCCTGCCTGGAGGAGATACCACCTAACCGTTCCCTTGCTGTTGCCACTTTCACAAAGCATACATATAAACTCACGAGCTAGCTTTTCTTACACACCGGACACATGCGAACAAAACATTAAATGAACAACAAAAAAAGTTTCGCATGAATCCTGAAAAATCTCGCAAGCAATAACTTTGCGTCTCTACGCTCAGTCATAATTAGTTCATAACGTTGCTCCTGCTCATTTACACGTATCTACCATGACGCAGGCTCCTATGCGTGTCGTTTATGCAATCGCACAACGCTTACCTTAGCTAAACGTACAACGCCCAAGAAATGAACAAAACAAAAAATGTGTTACCTAAACACTATTGGTAGACGAGATTCTTAAAAAACACATTAAAATCCAAAACAACTTAAACAGTCAAAAGCAAATTTCAAAACAAAATAAATCCACTAATGACCATCGTCAAAAGCTCACGGATGTCTACTCCTTTTTGGGACTAACGCGCGGTGTCGCGTCCTGTGGGTCTTTTTAGGCGAACGGGAAATGGAACAATGGCAAAACCCATTCGCTTCGCCTCCGACCCCCGCAAAGCTCTGCGCTGACAACCTGCGTTCTTACTCTCGCTGAGTACCTCGCACTCCCGCAGTCCATCAAACATGCCGTCGATAGAGCGACGAAAGGGTCTGCCTTTCTACCCAACGTGCTTTTTTTTTTTTTCGTTTTGTCCGGCGGCTCGGACGCATACAAACCAACTCCGGTGCCGATGACAAACGCCTAATTCTGTACGCTCTAATGCGTGTCACTATCCTTCCAATAGATCTATACAACGCATATAGGCTACCAAAATGATAGAGCGCTAACGAAAACAAAGTACAAACGAGTTATTTACAAAATCACTAAAGTAAACAACCAAACATTCCTTTTTACAGTCCCGAGTCGACGTTTTCGAGAGGCTAACAGCTGTTCTCACTAACTTTGAGTCTAACTCGTGGTGGTCGCGCCCGGAACGATTTTCTCGAGAAGCGGGGTCTACAACACGCGTCAATCGCCCTGCTACCGAACCCCGCGACGTTCCTCGAAGCCGACTTGCTGTCGCTTCCTGCCCCTCGAAAACACCGACTCTTTTGCCCCGCACCCCGTCCAATGCACCGCGAGAACAACGGAAGGGTCTCTTGCCCTTCGGCCACTTACGCACACAATGCGCTTCTCTTTTCTTTGTTCTCTGGCCGCTCGGACGCTTGCGATACGGCAACTTTCTTGAAATTTCGCTCCGCCATTTGAATACATTCCTCAAACGCGTCGCGATTTTTGCCTCGTCTTTACGGCGCTTTCTCCGTTTGTCACGCTTCTTCGTGCCGTCTACGGAGCCTTTCGCCAACCTCTGATGCTCGTCAGCACCCACTTGCTTGTTAGCTTTCCCGCGCACTGTCTGAATGATTGCCTAGCAATTCATCCTTCAACACTGCCGCGTACGATGCGCTTTTCTTTTCCGGCGGTTCGGACGCATACGATACAGACCCGTCAGAGATGACAACGGCACTTTTCTCGCGATGTCACTCCGCCGTTTGAAAACCTTACTCGAACGCGTTGTGCTCATCGCGAGCTTTGCCTTACTGTTGCCCTTCGGACGCTTTCTCCCCTGTGCACGCTTCTTGGCGCGGACCTGGGAGCCTTTCGTCCTACTCTGACGTTCTTCATCACCGATATGCTCCTCCGCCGTCTCGCGCGCCCAGTCCTGATGATCACTTATCAGTTCATCGCTAGACCGCGGCCGCGTAGATTGCGCTTTTCTTTTCCTTCACTCTCCGGCCGCTTAGACGCATGCGATTCGAGCCAGTCAGAGAAGACAACGGGCCTTTTCTCGCAAATCCGCCACGCCGTTTGAAGGTCCTCGTCAAACGCGCCGTGCTGATCGCGAGCCTTGCCGCGCTTCTGTTTTTCGGACGCTTTCTCCGTTTGGCACATTCCTTGGTGCCAAACCTGGAGCCTTTCGTCCGCCTCTGACGCTCATCAACATGGTCTACAGGGCTGCAAGGTTCGATGGAACACTCTGTTAATCTTAACTCCGTTTCCACCACCACGGAGCCCTCACACCCTGCTGCGACCGCGAGCTCTTTTCTCTCAGAATGGGTTAAAACCTGTTCCATTCCCTTACAGGCACTAGCCTTTTCTTCGGCCTCAAACGGCACCGCCGCTATATCTACAGATATCAGACATGTAGCCTCCGCTTCAGTTGTAAACGGCACCGCCGTTACATCGCACCGTTCGTGCGCTACATCTACAACTTTCTGACCTGTAGCCTTCTCTTCAACCTTAAACGGCACCGCCGCTACCTTGCACCGCTCGTGCGCTACATCTACGGATTGACCACTCTGCTGCAATGCCACCCCTCTACGCCGAATCCTATCTATCTCTTCGTCTAATTCCTGCATCCTTTTTCATATGTTCTTCATGCCTGCGCTCAGCTTCCAATTCCTCCTGGCGCCATCTTTCCTTTCTTTGCGCCCTTTGTACTTCCATGTTCTTCATGCCTGCGCTCAGCTTCCAATTCCTCCTGGCGCCATCTTTCCTTTCTTTGCGCCCTTTTTACTTCCTCCTCCTGGTCCAATAAGTACATATTCCCGAAGTGCTCGATTTCCTCATTGTCACTATTGCTTTCGAGAATCACTTCGCGGAGTTTAGAAGCAGGCATATCATCATTAAAATCTAGCTCCAGATCCCAACACAGGTTCAGCAGGTTCTCTCTCGTCAATCTCGTAAGATCCATGGCGACTACTTTGCTTTGGCTCAGCTGTGACAAAACACAAACCCACCAGCGTTTCAATTCTGGGTCTAGAGAAATTGAAGCCTGGCAAATCTCACAGCGGAGACCACAAGCTTAAGCACCCAAGTAGCACTACGTGGCCAACATCCCTCTCTACTTGTTTCTTGTTAATTTTTCACTCCTGCTTTTTACAACATCCTAAAATTAACCCGCAACGTACCCTTAGAAATTTTGAAACATTACCACTTGTTCCTATTGAATCATCTAAGCTTTCCTGCTTTAGCGTACTTGCTCAGATAATCATCCAGTGCTGCCTTGTGCTGATGATAACAACCACAGTGGCCAGGCAGTTGTTGGTTATATCTATCTTTTAACGAATCTAGGCTAAAAGACTCGATATATCTCAAGCACAAAGCCAGGCACTCACCCCATTACGTTTGCGGTGGTGGTACGCTGCTTTCGATCCCGCCGAGTTCCAGGGCTTTCGGCTGGCCTCCGGTACATGTCGCTCTCCGTCGCAGACTCGTATCCCACCGCTGCCAACCAGTTGTTGCGACCGGGGTTTCCAGACACCGGAGGTCCGGGATGAAGTTGTCGAGGCAGGAGGAAGAGAGACTTGAAGAGGGTTTTATTTACAATATATACATTGCGAACTCCCTACACGGTGAGCCCTCAAACGTGGCAGGCCTCTACATGACTCCTAACATAGCGCTCCATGGTGCTTGGTTCTACATGGTTCTGCTCGGTTCTGCTCTGTTCTTGCCTGGTTCTCTCTCGAAAAAAAGCACACCGAATGAGCCGTGGGGGCTCATTATAAAGGGTCGTCCTCCCAGATCCCTAGATCGGGGACCGCGTACAGAGGGCACCGTCCAACCACGGATCACACATTACCCGCGAGGGTGACGAGCACGCACGGTCCACGTGAACGTTCAAAATTGAAGCGTGTCACTGCACGGCCATGTGGCACGAACGTGGCTCCTCCTCGTCAAGGGGTGTCGCTGGGCGAGGGGTCTGAAGTTGATGACTGCATCCATCGAAAGGGCCGCCGTAAAACAAGCTTCAAATGGTCGCCCGAACGACTCGTTTCAATTAGCGGGACGATTTCCGGCCGCCGCCGCCGCCGTCATCTTCCAAGAAGAAGCTGCACTTGTGGTCTCCCGAACTGCGCACGGTGTCGTGGCGGCAAGACGCCGCACCCTCCGGCCAGGGGGGAACAATACATGGCGGACACAGGCCGCCAACCCGTTTGGCGACTAAAGGGAACATCAAAGGAACGCCGATCCTTGTCAGACCTGGCGCCGGTCCTAACAGTAGGCAGCCGGTCGTTCGGTTCTTGTTTGGAGATTAAAGGAGCGCCGCTCCCTCGTCAGCTCGGCGCCGGTCACAACACTGCCTGC
>WOVY01015176.1:0-15542 GCA_013436015.1 Rhipicephalus annulatus
AAAAGAAAAAAAAGATAGAAATTAAAAAATTCCGCCATATCCACGAATGAATGATGATGAGTGGGCGAAGCTCCGAGGTAACCTGGTAAACCATAATCCTCTGTACATTTGCCCACTCGAATTATTACATCGCTCCCACTAGCGTACGTCGCCCCGACTAAATCGAACGATTGCCTTCAACCAATGACACGCGCCAGATGTGACATCATTCCTATTTTATAAGATCTCGCGTCTTTCATCACTACAAGTACCGCTTTTCTAGTTTATAACATCTTGAATCTTTTCATCATCAGCTACAAGTACCACCATCTAGTAAACACTACAAAAACTAAACGAGAGGTGGCTACATACAGGAGACGGTACCGCCATCTAGTGAACACTGCAAGAACTAACTAGAGGTGGCTAGATCAGGGGACGGTACCACCATCTAGTGAACACTGCAAGAACTAAACTAGAGGTGGCTACATACAGGCTACAGGGGACGCACAGCCCACGCCCTAAGGAGCTTCGCCCCTAAAAAGAGGAAAACCACTGTGAATACTGAGGACGAAAGTAACTGTCCGTGTAGGTCCACATATGGTTCTTATCATGTGCCGTTCATTTTTGACGTGTGTCGGGCCACCCAATTTTCGCCGCGGTGGGGCAGGGTCCGTGACGGCATGCGTAAAGAAAGGGTTTCCCCTTAATGGGTCGCTCGGCTCTTTACCTTTAATCTTCGACTTCGGGGACAAGGGAGTGGCTGATCCCCTGATGAAGGGAGGACCCCTCCCCAAAACTGTTGGGAAATAAATATTTATCCTTGATGATACCTCTCGTTGTGCCATATCCCATACCTTCACGAAGACTAACTGGCCCATTGAATTAGCACTCCCACTTACTATATATATATCTATATATATATATATATATATATATATATATATATAATTTGTTACGGTGCATCATCGACAGGAGCAAGCGTGACACTTAGCGAAGATGAAGAAGACGCCTGTGCGTTAGGCGCTTGCACGAGAGGCAACTCAGCCATCTTGTTCGGCTGCCGATTCTCGGTGGACGCTGTCCTGTAAGCCAAGACCTTGCCCCGTCACATTTGGTGGAGGTGCTGGGTAACCGCCTTGCAACGGAACTTCGCAGCGGCCGACGTTTTAAAGCGTCATTCCACAACGACGACGGAGAGTACGGCGTCTGCATCTGTCTCCTGCTGTTTGTTCCTGCGGCCGGAGATGATGCGGTAACTACATCTCCTCTGCGACCACAACCTTTGTGCTCGAACCCCCGCGGGACCCTGGCACGTTCAGCGGTTGCGGCGATCCAGATGAAGTTTACGTGGAAGATTGGCTGGCAGAGTACGAACGTGTGAGTACTCGATACCGATGGGGCCCGACTCTTATGCTTGCAAACCTGTTATTCTATCTTAGGGGAACCGCCAAATCGTGGTATGAGAACCATGAAACAGAACTTGTGAGTTGGGCAGTGTGCAGGGAGAAAATGCTAGACCTGTTCGGAAAGCCGATTGGAAGAAAAATGGCCGCGAACAAAATGCTCGCGTCTCGGGCGCAGACCTCGACCGAGTCTTAGTCGTACTCTCTATATAGAAGATGTGTTGTCGTTGTGTCGCAAAGCCAATGCCGACATGCCGGAGGCTGACAAGGTCGGGCATATTCTTAAGGGGATTGCGGATGACGCATTCACCTCCTCATCTGCAAAAATTTTCTACAGTGGACCCATTATAAAGATGTCGGCGCTTTGAGCAAGCGAAGAGCCGGCGAATTACAGCGTGTTCACCCGCCTTCCGAATACGTCTGCAACATCCTCTTGCGAAGACCGTGCAAGAACACAGCCACCACCTCTAGATTCATCGGATCAGGTGACCCGAATTGTACGGCGTGAACTTGAAGCCATTGCCTCTGCTCCGGCTCACACCGCTTCAATGACACCACCACCACCCCACTCCACTCACTGCTAACATGGTTCAAGCTATCGTCCGCCAAGAACTCGCCAGCATAGGTATTCCCTCGGTGTGCGCTTTGCCCAGCCCGCAGCGAGCTTCATGGCGTCCACCCTCGTCCTATCGCGAGCAGCAGTTCACGGCCCGATCTCGCGACCCTGCGGCGTGGAGAACCGTCGACAATCGACCAATTTGTTTTCATTGCCACCGTATCGGTCATGTCGTCCGTTACTGCAATTACCGCTGGTCCTCGCCACCTCAGACTTCATCTCAACCTCACTACCGACAGGACAGCACCCGCTTCGCGTCTGCCGTGCAGCCTTCTCCGCAAAACAACTACAGAAGGTTCAACAGCCGATCTCCGTCACCGCATGGTCATCAGTCGCGTTCGCCTCCAGGACGTCGCCAGTCGTCTCGCTCACCGCAGACTCGCAGGCCCGTCATCTCCATTCAACCCCGCTCCTGCCTACCCGGAAAACTAAACGGTGCAGCGCCCGGAGGTGACGCTGCATCTTCGACTCCCTCCACAAATCCTCTCTTGACGCTTCCGACGAGACAAAATTTGTTAGACGTTGCCGTTGACGGTGTGCCTATTTCTGCCCTTATAGATACTGGAGCGCACATTTCTGTAATGAGCGCGAACCTTCGCCGACGCCTACATAAAGTGCTCACGCCTGCCGCTTCCCACAAACTTCGTGTCGCTGATGGGAGGACCCCTGATGTTCAAGGGATGTTGCACGGCCCGTGTGTCCATTGCCGGTCATCCTACATTAGTTCAGTTTGCCGTCATTTGAAATGTGTCCTCATGACCTAATACTTGGTTTGGACTTCCTGTCACGCCATTCTGCGCTCATTGATTGTGCCACTGGTGCTCTTCAGCTTGAACTGCCGCAGTTTGCCGATTTTCCAGCAGACTATTCTCCCCGTTTACGCTCTCGTAACCACGTTCGCTTGCCTCCGCAAGCTGCTACATATGTCACTTTGTCGTGCTCATGTCATGTGCCCGACGGTGACTACCTCGTCACTCCTATAGTCGACGTACTGATGGCCCGAGACGTCGCCCTTGCTCACACTGTTGTCGCCGTCGCTAATAATACAGTGGTTATACCACTACTCAACGTGAGTCTCTTGACTCAAGTTATTCCGCAAGACATGTCTTTGGCCACCCTATCTCCACTTGACAGCTGCAACGTTACTTGTTTGGACACCGATACTACATCCCCCTGTCTTGGCCGCAATTACACTCTGCCTGCAGATGGACATTAACAAGATGATTGCTCCCGACCTCACTGCAGTGGCAAGCTGCCAGCCTCCGTAGTCTGCTAACATCATATAGAGACGTTTTCGACTTTGACCACCGCCCTCTCAGCCAAACAACTGCAGTGACTCACCGGATCAACACTGGTAATGCCAGTCCTATACGGCGGCGTCCATATCGCGTATCTCACAAGGAACGCCAAGTAATTCAAATGAAGTGGATAAAATGATTACTAAAGACGTAATAGAACCCTCATCCAGCCCCTGGGCCTCCCCAGTCGTGCTCGTTGAGAAGAAAGATGGCAGCTGGCGCTTTTGCGTGGACTATCGCCATTAAACAAAGTGACCCACAAAGATGTCTACCCTTTGCCTCGGATTGATGACGCCCTCGATTGCCCTCCATGGTGCCCAATACTTTTCGTCTATCGACCTTCGATCCGGCTATTGGCAAATTTCCGTCGACCCCATGGATCGTGAAAAAAACCGCTTTCGTTACGCCCGACGGCCTCTACCAGTTCAAAGTCATGCCGTTTGGACTGTGTAATGCGCCGGCAAACTTTCGAGCGCATGATGGACTCTCTTCTCCGAGGATATAAGTGGTCCATCTGCTTATGTTATTTAGACGATGTCATCGTCTTTTCACCCACCTTTGACAGCCATATAACACGTCTGTCAGCCGTCTGGATGTTTTTCGAAGAGCTGCTCTCCAGCTCAGTTCTGCAAAATGCCATTTCGGACGTCGCCAAATCACCATACTCGGCCACCTTGTCAGTGCCGATGGTGTTCAACCAGATCCCGAAAGGTGCGAGCAGTACAACAATTTACTGAAACCACGCTCACCAAGGACGTCCGAAGTTTTGTAGGGCTATGTTCCTATTTTCGTCGATTTGTCCGCAACTTCGTCGACATCGCTCGACCGCTTACTGATCTCTTAAAAAGGACGTTCCCTTCGCATGGGGTATAGAGCAAGCGAACGCCTTTTCGGCTCTTATCCATCTGCTGACTACGCCACCAATACTGGCCCATTTCGACCCAGCATCACCTACGAGCTTCGGACCGATGCCAGTGGCCATGGAATAGGAGCGGTCCTTGGCCAACGACAGCACGGGAAGGACCGCGTGATTGCTTTACGCCAGTCGTCTTCTTTCACCTGCCGAACGGAAGTTCTCCATCACTGAGCGTGAAATGCCTAGCTTTAGTGTGGGCCATGCGAAATTCAGGCCTTACCTGTATGGCCGAACTTTTTCCGTTGTTACGGACCATCACGCTCTTTGCTGGCTGTCATCGCTAAAGGACCCATCTGGACGTCTTGGTCGCTGGGCTCTTCGTCTACAAGAATACTCATTCGTGGTCCACTACAAGTCGGGACGCCTCCACACAGACGCAGACTGTTTGTCACGTTATCCGGTTGAAAACGCCCGACTTGACAGACCTTGATTCAGACCCCTGCGTTCTCTCCATCCACGCTTTGGGTGATATCTCCACCGAACAACGACGTGACCCGTCGTTACTCTCCATTATCGAGCGTCTGACCTCTGCTCCAACAGACCCTTCCGTTCGCCTGTTCGAACTGCACGACAACATTCTGTACCGTCGCAGCTTCAACGCTGATGGCCCGGAATTACTACTCGTGCTTCCCCATCACCTGCGTACCAGCGTTCTCGAACAACTACATGACGTACCTACAGCCGGTCACCTAGGCGTCTCTCGTACCTACGATCGTGTGCGCCGTCGCTTTTTCTGGCCCGCACTGTATCGTTCTGTGGTTCGCTACGTCACTGCTTGCGACAGCTGCCAACGCCGCAAGCGCCCCTCTGTGCTACCGTCTGACCTCCTACAGCCCATTGACATACCGACGGAGCCATTCTTCCGTGTTGGCCTTGACCTGTTGGGCCCATTTCCTACGTCCACCTCCGGAAATAAATGGGTTGCAGTCGCCACAGACTACGCCACACGCTTTGCCATCACTAAAGCACTGCCGACAAGCTGTTCCACTGACGTCGCTGACTTTCTCTTGTATGAAGTCATTCTTCATCACGGCGCTCCGCGGCAGCTGCTTACTGATCGAGGAAGGTACTTTCTTTTCACGTGTTGTGGATGACATTCTCCGCGCCTGCTCCACTGAGCACAAGCTTACCACCGCTTATCATCCACAGACAAATGGATTGACCAAGCGTCTGAACCGAACGCTGACGCAGATGCTGTCAATGTACGTTTCGCCAAATCACCGTGACTGGGACAAAGCACTCCCCTTTGTCACGTTCGCGTACAATTCTTCACGGCACGACACAGCTAGTTATTCGCCGTTTTTTTGCTATTTGGCCGACATCCAGCATTACCATTTGACACGCTCCTTCCTTCGGCTGCCCCCTTGTCTACTGAGTACGCCAGCGATTGTCGTTTCTCGAGCCCATGCAGCCCGTCAGCTTGCCCGTGATCGGCTGCACTTGTCGCAAGCGCAGCAAAAAGACCGCTATGACAGTCGCCACCAAAGCGTGCACTTCTCGCCGGGGTCTCTGGTACTTCTCTGGACACCAACCGCCAAGTCGGCTTATCAGAGAAGCTACTATCACACTACCATGGCCCCTACAAAGTGTTACGACAACTTAGTGACGTGAGCTACGAGATCGCACCCCTAAACAATGCCTTTTCGACCACCCTCACTCCAGACAGACGTTGTACACGTTTCCAGACTGAAACCATATCACCCTTCTCGTTCGTCGCCGCCATACTAAGCGCCGTGACGGCGCTTCCGCCACAGGGGAGTGATGTTACGGTGCATCATCGACAGGAGCAAGCGTGACACTTAGCGAAGATGAAGAAGACGCCTATGCGTTAGGCGCTTGCACGAGAGGCAACTCAGCCATCTTGTTCGGCTGCCGATTCTCGGTGGACGCTGTCCTGTAAGCCAAGACCTTGCCCCGTCACAATATATATATATTGCCACGTTCCATTTTCCAAGTTTTTCTTATCGTCCCAAAATACCACACGATTCTCAGCGCAAACCGCGCCTGCAAGTTTTCGAGAAGGTTCCGGACTGTAGTTGATCATTTCGATAAGATCACGCCCACTGTGCGAACGGTACAGATTGTTCTGGAAACCTACGCCACCGCCAGCGATAACGCTAGAACCTTCGACGGCAAGAGTATAAATGCCGACGCGCTTCGCCGCTTGTCAGTTGTTGATTGAAGGCCCGACGCTCCGTTCGGCGCTATCAGTCCGAGACTACTATCTGTGCAAGACTGCTGCTGTAATTAGACTTTCCCTTTACCGGGCACAGGTTTGCCCAAATAAACAGTTAAACCCCCAACACGAAGTTTTCCTGTCTTCGGCCACGTCACGACCCCGTGACATCTGGTGGAGGTGCTGCTTCGTTCATGTATTGGACGCTCCGTCAAGCCATGGACCCAGCCCACGTCGCGGAGAAGACACCGACGCCAACCAACAGCAGCGAACAAGGCGCCGAGAGAAAGGTCTCCCACCGGAATACGGCCTTCTACAAGACAAGGCGCGGAAAACCAGGACCATGACCTCGACTGCAGCGACAATGGCAACCGGAGCGTCCCAGCCCGTGATCGTCATTCATCAACCCAAGGAACCATCGTTTGAAGACCCGGCTCATCGTTTGAAGACCCGAAACCTGGCTAGAAAACATACGACCGTGTGGCCGCCCTCAACCACTGGGACAACGAAGAAAAGCTCCGCGTGTGTACTTCTACCTGGAAGACACCGCAAGGACCTGGCTATAGAATCGGGAGTCCACGCTCCGAACGTGGGATGTCTTCTGCGGCGCATTTCTGCAAACGTTCGCGAGTGTCGCTCGCAAAGAGAGGGCCGCTGCTCTACTCGAGACCCGGGTTCGGCTACCAAATGAAAAGGTTGGAATTTTCACAGAGGAGATGACCCGCCTATTCCGTCACGCTGACCCAGACGTGCCTGAGGAAAAGAAAGTTCGTTTCCTCATGCGAGGGGTCAAACAGGAGCTCTTCGCAGGACTAATGAGGAATACACCGAACACCGTCCAAGAATTTGTATCCGAGGCGACCACCATCGAAAAAACCCTGGACATGCGCACCAGACAGTATAATTGTCGCCTGACTCCAGAATGCGCTGCTGCTCAAGCCAGTGACTCAAACGACCTGCGTGAAACGATCCGAGCGATCGTGCGGGAAGAGCTGCGCAAACTGTTGCCTTCGGCGCAGCCTCAAGTGGATTCGATCGCCGACATTGTGCGAGAACAAGTCCGGCAAATCGCATCGAATTCCCCAAACACCGCTGCCCGAGCCAGAAACTATGAGCTACGCCGCTGCAGTGCGCCACAACGCTCCTCCCCGTCCACGCCAAAACGCCGCCCAGTCGCACTTCCTTCGCCAGACGCCACCGCCGCCACCACCGTCACCGAAGGTCCTACCGTTTCCCAGCGAGCCAGCGCAGTGCACCGAGGAAGGAAAACGGACGTTTGGCGTTGCACCTGACAACCGCCCGCTCTGCTACCATTGTGGCGAGGCCGGGCAAACATACCGCCGTTGCCAGTACCGACAGATGGGACTGCGTGGCTTCGCCATCAATGCACCGCGTCCGCAGCCAGGAGATCGGCCACGTGACATCGCCGACTACCTGGCAGGAACTCAATGGACACCACGAAGTCCTTTCCCCTTCGCCCGTCGCCCAGCCGCCGCATGTCACCGCACCTCCGGCAGTACTCTGGCCCAACGCGGGGCCGGTCTCCTAGCCCGTATCCGGGAAACTAAGGGCAGCGACCGATGGAGATGCGGTTGCTGTGCGACGAACTACCGAAGATCCTCCGACGACGACGACGACGCCGCGACGGAGTTTTCCGAATACAATGTCAACCAGGCAAAGCCCTGGCGGCAAAAGCTCACTTACCGGAGGTGGCCTGACGACGCAGCATGGAAGCAGCGGAACAAGCCGACGCAGCCGTAACCCGACGCCAATGCCCTAACTGTAATGCGAGACGGCGAACTAGCGACATCAAGGTTTTTATCGACGGCCACAGTGTGACCGCTCTCGTCGATACTGGAGCCGACTATTCTGTCATCAGTGGGTCGTTCGCCGCGAAGTTAAAGAAAGTAAGTACAGCTTGGAAAGGCCCTGAAATCCGCAGAGCCGGAGGTCATCTCGTAACGCCTGCAGGAATCTGCACAGCGAGAGTCACCATTAATGGCTGTATTTATCCTACAGACTTCGTAGTCCTACAGCGTTGCTCGAGAGATGTCATCCTTGGCATGGACTTCTTATGCTTCCATGGTGCTGTCATCAACCTAAAAACAAAGTCGATAACGTTACCCACAGAAGAAGCACTACCACCGCGCACACCGTCAGGACACCATGCCTTGAATGTGCTGGAAGAACAAGTCACCATTCCGCCTCGCTCAAGCGTCAATATTTCAGTCGGTGCTCCTAAATCACCCGACTTGGAAGGGGTCGTTGAAGGCAGTCAGCATCTGTTGGTCACCCGAAATATTTGCGTCGCAAGGAGGAATTGCAGAGCTGCGGGGAGGCAAAGCAACGGTTATGCTCACGCATTTCAGCAATGAGTACAAACATGTGAACAAAGGAACAACGGTCGCATACATCAAAGAAATTGTCGAAGCCACCAGTGCGTTTGCCCCTGCCGATTCTGCGGAAACCTGCTCAGAAGAACCAAGCCCCTCCCATAGCTCTCGACGTCAATCCAAGACTTCCGAACGATAAGCAAGAACAGCTCAAGGCCCTGCTCCTGCAATACGAAGATTGCTTTTCGTCGTCATCAAAAATTCGGCAGACCCCTATCACGAAACATCGCATCATAACCGAAGAAAATGCCAGACCACTCCGTCAGAGTCCGTATAGGGTTTCGTCGCGAGAACGTGAGGCCATGAAGAGACAAGTTGGCGAAATGCTGCGGGATGACATTATCCAGCCGTCCAAGAGTCCTTGGGCATCCCCCGTGATGTTAGTAAAGAAAAAGGATGGGACCCTACGTTTCTGCGTCGATTATCGCCGCTTGAATAAAATCACAAGAAAGGACGTGTATCCTCTCCCACGAATAGACGACGCACTTGACCGGCTCCATAACACCAAGTACTTTTTGTCAATGGACCTCAAGACTGGCTATTGGCAAATCGAAGTCGACGAAAGAGACCGAGAGAAGACGGCGTTTATAAACACCGGACGGCCTCTTCGAGTTTAAGGTGATGCCCTTCGGCCTTTGCTCAGCGCCTGCAACTTTGCAACGCGTTATGGATACAGTACTGGCAGGATTGAAGTGACAGACTTGCCTTGTGTACTTGGACGACGTCGTCGTGTTTTCCTCGAGTTTCGACGAGCATCTTCGGCGCCTTGAAGCTGTACTTCAAGCCATCAAGACGTCCGGGCTCACACTGAAGCCAGAAAAGTGCAAATTTGCGTTTGAGGAGCTCTTGTTTCTGGGGCACGTTATCAGCAAGTCTGGAGTTCGTCCCGATCCATGGAAAACAGCCGCAATCGCTGACTTCCCGCCGCCCACTGACAAGAAGCCCGTGCGTCAATTTCTGGGCCTGTGCGCCTATTATAGGCGGTTCGTGAAAAACTTCGCCCGCTTCGCCGATCCTCTCACTAACCTTACCAAGGCCGACGTGGAGTTCAAGTGGAAACGCCACAGGAACACGCTTTCCAGGAGCTTAAACATCGCCTCCAGACGCCTCCGTTACTTGCCCATTCCGACGAATTCGCCGAGACAGAAAAACATACTGACGCAAGCAGCATAGGTCTTGACGCCGTTCTTGTGCAGAGGGCTGACGGACTTGAAAGGGTTATTAGTTACGCCAGCCGATCGCTATCCAAAGCAGAAGCAAATTATTCCACAACGTAAAAGGAGTGCCTCGCCATCATCTGGGCTGCGTCGAAATTTTGCCCCTACCTCTACGGCAGGCCATTCAAAGTTGTGAGCGACCACCACGCCTTGTGTTGGCTAGCCACCTTGAAGGACCCTTCAGGCCGCCTCGCACGATGGAGTTTGAGACTTCAAGAATATGGCATTACTGTCATTTACAAGTCCGGCAAAAAACACTCCGACGCCGACTGTCTCTCTCGTGCGCCTGTCGACCAACCACTACCCGACGACCCGGATGACAACTACTTCTTGGGAACGACAACTACTGACGACTTCGCTGAACGAGATGGTCCGACCTGGAACTTAAGGCCCTAATAGAATACCCGAAGGCAGGACCGCCGAAGTCCCGAAGGTATTCAAGCACGCACTTGCGTCGTTCTTTCTGCGAAACGGCCTTCTACAAAAGAAAATCTTTTCACCGCTTCGAGCTAAGTACCTCCTTGCGGTGCCTTCAGCTCTGCGACCAGAACTCCTGCAGGCCCTGCACGACGATCCGACGGCAGGGCGCCTCGGTGTTTCTCGCACGCTCGCGAGGATACAAGAAACGTACTACTGGCCACGTCTTACCACCGACGTCACTCGTTATGTGAGAACATGCCAGGACTGTCAGCGACGCAAGACACCGCCGACAAAGCCAGCGGAACTTCTGCAGCTAATTGATCCACCTTGCCGACCTTTCCAGCAGATTGGTATGGACCTACTGGGGCCGTTCCCGACGTACGCTTTCAGAAACAAGTGCATCGTGGTAGCTACCGACTACCTCACCCACTACGCCGAGACAAAAGCGCTGCCAAAAGGCAGTGCATCCGAGGTAGCTAAGTTCTTCGTCGAAAATATCGTCCTACGTCATGGCGCCCCGGAGGTCCTTTTCACCGACAGGGGAACGGCATTCAGTGCCGACTTAACTCAAGCGATCTTGGCATACAGCCAAACAAACCACCGCCGGACGACAGCGTACCACCCACAGACCAACGGCCTCACCGAGCCGCTTAACAAGACGATCGCCGACATGCTGTCAATGTACGTCGATGTCGAACACAAGACGTGGGACGCCATTCTTCCGTTGTGACCTTCGCATACAACACGGCGGTGCAGGAGACAACGCAGATATCTCCATACAAATTGGTCTACGGAAGGAGCCCGGCAACGACGCTCGATGCCATGTTACCCAACGTCACCGACGAAGGAAACCTCGATGTGAGCGAGTACCTTTAACGCGCCGAAGAAGCCCAACGACTTGCGCGTCTCCGTATCAAGAATCAAAAGACGACCGACAGCCACCGTTACAACCTTCGACGACGCTTCGTGGAATACCAGCCCGGTGAACGTGTTTGGGTGTGGACACCGATACGCCGACGTGGACTAAGTGAAAAGCTTCTGCGACGGTACTTCGGACCGTACAGGGTGGTTCGACGTCTCGGCCCACTTGATTACGAGGTTGTCTCCGACGGCATCACGAACTCTCAACGACGCCGATCGCGACCTGAAGTCGTCCATGTCGCGCGCCTCAAGCCGTTTCATGCGCGTTAACAAACTGAAACAGTGTTTTTTGTATAATTTATTCATTCTACTTTTTTGCATTATTGTTGTAACTTCATCTTTAGTTAAAAAGCATCGGGACGATGCCTTTTTTCAGAGGGGGGCAATGCCACAATTCATTTCCCAAGTTTTTGTTATCGTCCCAAAACACCACAAGATTCTCAGCGCAAACCGCACCAGAAGTTTTCGAGAAGGTTCCGGACTGTAGTAGATCATTTCGATAAGATCACGCCCACTGTGCGAACGGTACAGATTGTTCTGGAACCTATGCCACTCCCAGCGATAACGCTAGAACATTCGACGGCAAGAGTATAAATGCCGACGCGCTTCGCCGCTTGTCAGTTGTTGATCGAAGGCCGACGCTCCGTTCGCCGCTATCAGTCCGAGACTACTATCTGTGCAAGACTGCTGCTGTAATTTAGACTTTCCCTTTACCGGGCACAGGTTCGCCCAAATAAACAGTTAAATCCCAACACGAAGTTTCCTGTCTTCGGCCACGTCACGACCCCCGTGACATCTGGTGAAGGTGCTGCTTCGTTCATGTACCGGACGCTCCGTCAAGCCGTGAACCCAGCCCACGTCGCGGAGAGAAGACACCGACGCCAACCAACAGCAGCGAACAAGGCGCCGACAGTAAGGTCTCCCACCGGAATACGGCCTTCTACAAGACAAGGCGCGGAAAACCAGGACCATGACCTCGACTGCAGCGACAATGACAACCGGAGTGTCCCAGCCTGTGATCGTCGTTCATCAATCCAGGGAACCACCAACGTTACATGGCTCATCGTTTGAAAACCCGGAAACCTGGCTAGAAACATACGACCGTGTGGCCGCCCTCAACCACTGGGACAACGAAAGAAAAGCTCCGCCGTGTGTACTTCTACCTGGAAGACACCGCAAAGACCTGGCTATAGAATCGGGAGTCCACGCTCCGAACGTGGGATGTCTTCTGCGGCGCATTTCTGCAAACGTTCGCGAGCGTCGCTCGCAAAGAGGGGGGCCGCTGCTCTACTCGAGACCCGGGTTTAGCTACCAAATAAAAAGGTTGAAATTTTCACAGAGGAGATGACCCGCCTATTCCGTCACGCTGACCCAGACGTGCCTGAGGAAAAGAAAGTTCGTTTCCTCATGCGAGGGGTCAAAGAGGAGCTCTTCGCAGGACTAATGAGGAATCCACCGAACACCGTCCAAGAATTTGTATCCGAGGCGACCACCATCGAAAAAACCCTGGACATGCGCACCAGACAGTATAATTGTCGCCTGACTCAGAATGCGCTGCTGCTCAAGCCAGTGACTCAAACGACCTGCGTGAAACGATCCGAGCGATCGTGCGGGAAGAGCTGCGCAAACTGTTGCCTTCGGCGCAGCCTCAAGTGGATTCGATCGCCGACATTGTGCGAGAACAAGTCCGGCAATCGCATTGAATTCCCCAAACACCGCTGCCCGAGCCAGAAACTATGAGCTACGCCGCTGCAGTGCGCCACAACGCTCCTCCACGTCCACGCCAAAACGCCGCCCAGTCGCACTTCCTTCGCCAGACGCCACCGCCGCCACCACCGTCACCGAGGTCCAACCGTTCCCCAGCGGGCCAGCGCAGTGCACCGAGAAAAACGGACGTTTGGCGTGCACCTGACAACCGCCCGCTCTGCTACCACTGTGGCGAGGCCGAGACACATACCGCCGTTGCCAGTACCGACAGATGGGACTGCGTGGCTTCGCCGTCAACGCACCGCGTCCGCAGCCAGGAGATCAACCACGTGACATCGCCGACTACCTGGCAGGAACTCAATGGACCACCACGAAGTCCTTCCCGTTTGCCGTCGCCCAGCCGCCGCATGTCACCGCACTTCCGGCAGTACTCTGGGCCCAACGCGGGGCCGGTCTCCTAGCCCGTATCCGGGAAACTAAGGGCAAGCAACCGATGGAGGTGCGGTTGCTGTGCGACGAACTACCGAAGATCCTCCTCCGACGACGACGACGCCGCGACGCAGCTTTCCCAATACAATGTCAACCAGGCAAAGCCCGGGCGGCGAAAGCTCACTTACCGGAGGTAGCCTGACGACGCAGCATGGAAGCAGCGGAACAAGCCGACGCAGCCGTGACCCGACGCCATGCCCTAACTGTAATGCGAGACGGCGAACTAGCGACATCAAGGTTCTTATCGACGGCCACAGTGTGACCGCTCTCGTCGATACTGGAGCCGACTATTCTGTCATCAGTGGGGTCGTTCGCCGCGAAGTTAAAGAAAGTAAGTACAGCTTGGAAAGGCCCTGAAATCCGCAGAGCCGGAGGTCATCTCGTAACGCCTGCAGGAATCTGCACAGCGAGAGACACCATTAATGGCCGTATTTATCCTACAGACTTCGTAGTCCTACCAGCGTTGCTCGAGAGATGTCATCCTTGGCATGGACTTCTTATGCTTCCATGGTGCTGGTCATCAACCTAAAACGAAGTCGATAGACGTTACCCACAGAAGAAGCACTACCACCCGCGCCCACCGTCAGGACACCATGCCTTGAATGTGCTGGGAAGAACAAGTCACCATTCCGCCTCGCTCAAGCGTCATTATTTCAGTTCGGTGCTCCTAAATCACCTGACTTAGAAGGGGTCGTTGAAGGCAGTCAGCATCTGTTGGTCACCCGAAATATTTGCGTCGCAAGAGGAATTGCAGAGCTGCGGAAGGCAAAGCAACGGTTATGCTCACGAATTTCAGCAATGAGTACAAACATGTGAACAAAGGAACAACGGTCGCATACATCAAAGAAATTGTCGAAGCCACCAGTGCTTTCGCCCTTGCCGATTCTGCGGAACCTGCTCAAAAGAACCAAGCCTCTCCCATAGCTCTCGACGTCAATCCAAGACTTCCGAACGATAAGCAAGAACAGCTCAAGGCCCTGCTCCTGCAATACGAAGATTGCTTTTCGTCGTCATCAAAAATTCGGCAGACCCCAATCACGAAACATCGCATCATAACCGAAGAAAATGCCAGACCACTCCGTCAGAGTCCGCATAGGGTTTCGTCGCGAGAACGTGAGGCCACTGAAGAGACAAGTTGGCGAAATGCTGCGGGATGACATTAGTCAGCCGTCCAAGAGTCATGGGCATCCCCCGTGATGTTAGTAAAGAAAAAAGGATGGGACGCTACGTTTCTGCGTCGATTATCGCCGCTTGAATAAAATCACAAGAAAGGACGTGTATCCTCTCCCACGAATAGACGACGCACTTGACCGGCTCCATAACACCAAGTACTTTTCGTCAATGGACCTCAAGACTGGCTATTGGCAAATCGAAGTCGACGAAAGAGACCGAGAGAAGACGGCGTTTATAACACCGGACGACCTCTTCGAGTTTAAGGTGATGCCCTTCGGCCTTTGCTCAGCGCCTGCAACTTTTCAACGCATTATGGATACAGTACTGGCAGGATTGAAGTGACAGACTTGTCTTGTGTACTTGGACGACGTCGTCGTGTTTTCTTCGAGTTTCGACGAGCATCGTCGGCGCCTTGAAGCTGTACTTCAAGCCATCAAGACGTCCGGTCTCACACTGAAGCCAGAAAAGTGCAGATTTTGCATATGAGGAACTCTTGCTTCTGGGGCACGTTATCAGCAAGTCTGGAGTTCGTCTCGATCTATGAAAACAGCCGCAATCGTTACTTCCCGCCGCCCCACTGACAAGAAGGCCGTGCGCCTATTTCTGGCCTGTGCGCCTATTATAGGCGGTTCGTGAAAAACTTCGCCCACTTCGCCGATCCTCCCACTAACCTTACCAAGGCCGACGTGGAGTTCAAGTGGGAAACGCCAGAGGAACACGCTTTCCAGGAGCTTAAACATCGCCTCCAGACGCCTCCGTTACTTGCCCATTTCGACGAATTCGCCGAGACAGAAAACATACTTACGGAAGCAGCGTAGGTCTTGCGCCGTTCTG
>WOVY01015177.1:0-15439 GCA_013436015.1 Rhipicephalus annulatus
GCTTGAAGCTACTGGTTCAGCCATACATGTTGTGGGGTGGTAGGTAGCTTGTGGGGGAGGGGGTGGCAAGAGGGGGCCCATTCCGACATCAACCCATTCCGACATCAACTGATCTTCCCTTCGCTAACAGAAGCTTTAACAATGCTCACTCAAGTGCCGGAACTGCAGCGCAAACAACCACTTTTTTAGGACATCACAGGCATCTGTGATTACAAGCGCGATGAAGAGGGAACAGTGTGACTTCGACGACGTAGCGCTTAGCTATCCGGCGGACAGCGGGCGTCTCCGATTACGGACATTGCCGAGTGCGTCATCGCGGAGAGCCGATGCTGAGTGCGGTGTCAGTTTCGGCCGCAAACGGGAGGCGTCGCCGGCTGCCACGTCAGCGAATCGGTCGGTCGCTCAAAGGCCGAGCGATGCTGTTGTTCGATAAGGGGCCCGTCAGCGGTGCTTCTTCATCGTCGGGAGCTTCTTCCTCCCCCGAGCCATCGACGGCTGGAAATGCGCTGACAGGTCGGGGCGTCTCGGCGCCTTCGCTCTTCCGATCGCAGGGCCAACGGCTCGCCGGCGCCGTCTCCGGCTACGAAGCTCGATAAATCTATGGGTGGCCACTGTAGGCGCTTGGAAGGAGGGCGGGAGGGCGGAGAAGCAGGGGCGGCATTGTTCTCCACGCCGCTGCACTCCCTTCTCACGGGCGGACGACGTTGACCCGCGGTCCGTCGCCGGTATATAAAAAGCCCTTGGAAGCGAGGTGGCTCGCGAGCCGGTGGTCCCCCGCGGCTTATCGATTAAGGAGTGCTCGCCGGGCTGTTGACGAGCCTCTTTCGGGCTTCGAGTGGGCCGCCGGAGTAGAAGCCAGCACGCGTGTGGCTTCCGGCGTAGCAGCCACGATCCCGCGAGTGTTGCCCATGGACCGAGATACAGTGATGCAATTGATTACAGTTTGAGGTAAAGCATAGTGTTCTGGAAAGAATGCTTTCCCGAATCTCTTTACCAATGATGCTGCAGTGATGCACACTTGACGATGAATTCTTACCGGCTTTAACGACCATATTTATACTCCAAACAATCTGCGAAGCTTAGTGTTAACTACTTGTTGGCGAATGGCGGCTGGAGGTTGGTTAGTTTTCTGCAATGTTGACTGCCCACTGTTTTAACTAACTTTCTTAATTCAGCAGAGTCGAAAACAACGATTGAGTTGTCGACCGGTTTTAAGAGCGAATATGCTTAGCAATTCATTCCTTGTTCACCTCGTTCCTCCTCCCCTCCAAAAACAAAACAAAAAAACGCTATTATCATCATCAACGGTATGACTTGCTGTGGCCTTCTTCATTTTTTGTAGACCACTGAGACCTAGATTGATTTTTATATGGTATGTGGCAGTTAACGTCCCGCAACCACGATATGATCATGACATACACCGTAGTGGAGGACTCCGGAAACTCGCACCACCCAGAGTTCTTGATTTCCCACAGAAATCTTAAAGATCCCCGTGGTCGTCGCGTGATAGAATCCCGGCTATAGCGGCTGCATTTTCTGATGAAGGCAAAATGCTGTAGGCCCGTGGGCTCAGACTTGGGTGCACGTTAAAGAACCCCGGGTGGTGCAAGTTTCCGGAGCCCTCCACTACGGTTGTCTCCATAATCATATGGTGGTTGTGGGACGTTAAATGACACATATCATATAAAATCAATATAGATTCCAGTGGTCCACAAGAAATGAAGGCCACAGCAAGCCCAACAAGTGGGTGCCTGCCACAGAAATTTCTACGGCCGATCATAAAAAAAAATGTTATCGTCATCATATAAATGGGTATCGCCACACACATTGGTTAAATCCCACTGCACACAACTTCCATTAAAAGGAAGCAGGTGACGGCAAGCCGAAAACCCAGAGTACGTAAAACGAGAGAATACGAACGGGAAATGCAGCGGCAGCTGCGAGAACGTCCCGAAGCGATGGAAGGCCAACGACGACTTGCCCGTGTCGTGTATGCGACTGTCAGCATGGTTTAACTCAATAAACGTAGAAACAAACTAGCATTACCTACAGCCACGACCTAGAAGTAATCTAAAAACAACCGGCACCGCCTTGCTAAGGCTTAGAAACAACCTTAGAGCAACCAGATTAGTTTTTAAAATCATCCAGTTTAGCTGTTTCAAAGATTGCGCAGCTAAAAACAAGATTCACCATTTTTTTCTTTATGTCGTGCCCGCCATGCACCAAGAAAAGGGTGCTCACGTGCATTCAATCCTGTGCTTGTCATCGTAATTTTGTCGATGAGGACTGCAAGTCCCATGTTATTTATGAGCTGATTCCTTATACCTATTTGAATATTAATGTTTTGATTCAATCTAGACGCTGCACCATCGATGAAGCTGTGCGCGAGGTTTCAATCCTGGGATGGCCTAAATCCTGCCGCGACGGCTGTTATTGTCCCCCCCCCCCCCAAAAAAAAATTCACCTCAGCTCAAACGACATTTCCGGGCACTTGGTTGCGTTATTATAATTCACATATCTAGCGGCCAGTACACGTCTAGCTCAGTGAGTGCTCTTCAAGTGCGTGCACATGTATACGTACATCACGCGCCATACTCACAGGGCGAGGATGTTCACTAGAATAGTATACGGCTCAAGTGTCGCGGGCAAGCAGGATAAACAAGCCCGGTCCACATTCTTGAAATTATAACCACATATCTATGATACATTTACATTGATTACTTCATCGATTGGTTAATTGATTCATACGAAACATGTTGCGAAGCCTATGAAACTCGCTTGATCAGCCGTCGTCCTGTATATCGTCGAAGGAACATAACACATAGCTTTTGGTGAATTCTGTAGTCGGGATAAGATCTCATAATCGTATGGTGGTTTTGGGACGTTAAACACCACAAATCGATCGAATCAATCAATCAGAATAAGATGTTCAAAATTAGTATAACCTCTTATATTCGCATTATTCATGTTCTGGATCACCGGCGTTCTACCGTGGTTGATGAAATCTGGTTTCGTGGCGCCTTATATGCCGTATATTTCAAAATATTGATTGATTGATTTGTGGGGTTTAACGTCCCAAAACCACCATTTGATTATGAGAGACGCCGTAGTGGAGGACTCCGGAAATTTAGACCACCTGGGGTTCTTTAACGTGCACCCAAATCTGAGTACACGGGCCTGCAAACTTTCCGCCTCCATCGGAAATGCAGCCGCCGCAGCCGGGAATCGAACCCGCGACCTGCGGGTCAGCAGCCGAGTACCTTAGATATTTCAAAATATTTGGCTCACGCTCCGACCAAAAGTGCATGGTCGTGCTTACCTCAGCAATAATAATTTTGGGGTTTAATGTCCCAAAACCACCATATGAAGGGCTCGGGAAATTTCAACCACCGGTCCAGGGCCGTCGCCGAGCACCTCGGAAGATGTTCCTCGAACGATGCGCCCCGGCAGTCTAGCCTCGGGCACAGCAAGCACCGTTGGACAAATAAAGTTCATTCAACTCAACTCAACTTTTCTAACGTGTATCTAAATCAAAGCACGTGGGCCTCAAGCATTTCGCCACTATCGAAAATGCGGCCGCCGCAGCCGAGATTCGATCCCATGAATTGCGGGTCAGCAGCCGAGTGCCCTAGCCACTATAGACCACAGTGACAGGTAGCCATGCTGACATCGAATCTTCAAGCAGCCTTTCGCTACATGCAAGTCCGACAAGTGTTTGTTGTTTGTGTAGGTAACATCGTTTCGTGCGTTTGTTGATTGATTGATATGTGGGGTTTAACGTCCCAAAACCACTATATGATTATGAGAGACGCCGTAGTGGAGGGCTCCGGAAATTTCGACCACCTGGGGTTCTTTAACGTGCACCCAAATCTGAGCACACGGGCCTACAACATTTCCGCCTCCATCGGAAATGCAGCCGCCACAGCCGGGATTTGATCCCGCGACCTGCGGGTCAGCAGCCGAATACCTTAGCCACTAGACCACCGCGGCGGGGCTTTCGTGCGTTTGTTGCCTTATATTGATGTATTCGCGTTCCACACACAAAGGCTGTTATCAATGCTAGGCGCAGACTACATTGCAATGTTTGGGAAGTTTCATTGTTGTTTAGAATTATCTTGTTGAGATTACGCGCAGAACAAAAATAGAGAAGATTGTTCGAGAGCTTACGCGAGCGCCGAAGATAACACTGGGAGGTTCGATGACTAATGTATAAAATACGTGTTCCACCGACGACCAGATTACCAATAGCTGACGACAGCGCTTGCCGCTATCAGCGTACATTTGGCTCTGCTTTAGCTACTCATTCACCGGGCACAAGTTGCCACGAATAAGGAGTTCCGTGTTGAACGGGCCGGCTGTCGCCATCTTCAACATCACGGCCGCGTCACAGTGCGAAGCAAACATATTGATTAGAACTGAAAACTGCAGACACACAATACTAAATCTGTTTTACAGTTTAGTTTGATCTTGGTGATAATGATGACGAGAAACAAGAAAAAAAAAGAAGGCAGGGAGGTTAACCTGATGCTATAATGATGACGATGATTATTATCTTCCCTCTGAGCACGCTCAACCATCAAGGGGGATAGACCCAAAATAGGGCGTATAGAATGTCTAGGGAAAACACCTATGAATATTCTTTGCAAATTCTTCTCTTTTATCATTCGCCTTTATGCTGCTGCGCACACCTACTTGAAGAAATTGTCCAAGAGTTGGGCGGTCTTATAAATTTAGAGAAATTTTACAACAGGGCAAGAAAAAGACATATATCACAAATCAAGGCTTATTGAACACGCAATGTTTCTTTTTTTTCTGCGCAGTTCATAACACCGAAGTAAAGCGAAATTTCAATACAGAGGGCCTTGACACTGCCCGTAAATAATAATTCGCGCTTAAATTGATGCCGGGTGAATGAAAAAATTAATAAAGATAACCGTGAAACGGGAAAATGAAAGACAGCTGAGACTTAAGAGGCACCCCCCCCCTCCTTTTTTTTTCATTCTTTCCAGCGTGCGTTACCTCCTGGCTATGCACGTTCTTACTGCCTCACGATGTTGACTCATTAATATGGTTCCCGACAATCTGTAACCGAAGGCGCTTACTTTTTTGAAAATATGCTCTTTTTTAGTATATTTTGCGCCCACTGAAGATGCATTTTTCACTTTGTGTTGTTACTCTTTTTTAAAAAGCACCTTTCAACGTTTGCGCCCTTCTTCTCCGTTCAAGCAATTAATTACAGTGAATTACGCGGTGCTCGAGACTCCACTTTCGTATTGAACAGTGCCGTTTTCTCTAATGAGGCCCATAAATATCTCGGGATAAGTTACGTGCGGCACATTTATCCTGGTGCGCAACGCAAACAAAAACAAAACAAGAAACAACCCCGGGGCGTTCTTCTCTCGAGTGGCCTTGCGCGTGGTTTTCACCGCGTCCCGCTTCTTCCAAATTAGCGAAGAGCAACGTCCTCTTGTTCAAGAATGAGAGGCCGAGCAAGTGATGATTGGTCACCCGCAGGAAAGCGTGCTTCCGCGGCCCGTCGGTCGGTTATTGATTTGTATTCTGCCAGGACATTCTCCTTTTAGTTCTAGGACACACGCCCAACGTTTTTAAAAACAAATTTACCTAATAATTTATTTATTTAAAAATTTATTTCTTAATTTATGTTCAGTACCATTAATCACCGAGGCATGGTAGTGGGAGTTGGTTATCAATTTAAAATACGAAACAATGAAAGAAAGTGCTCTATACTGACGGTGCTATTTTCTATATAGTACCTGTGTAATGGTGTAATGGTACAGTACCAGAAAATTTATTTAGGAAAAGTTAGGCCATCTCCTGCTAAATGAAACCATGTGTGAATGCGAAGCAGCGGACGCTAACGCTTACACTGGCGGTGGCGTTGACGCTGGCGATCATCGCGGCGTTGCACAGCAGGGACACCTATAGGCAGGCGCAATGAATGCAGCGATAGACCAATGTTTCCTACTGGAACATGCCAGTCGATGATAACGGGAATTGAGAGAAACAGACACCAATAAGACACGGAGACCAGCAGTCCGCTTTTATTTAACACGCAATCTTTGTTGTTCAAGAATGGACTGGAGAAATCTCCCACAGGCCCTACATTAGAGGTAAAGATCCAGTGCCAAAATGGCTGATACAGTGGCTGTGACGAGTGATTTTGAGCTTGTGTCGCCATTTGTCGAGAGAAGAGAAAGCCATTTTTAGCCGACTTTGGGAATTTATTGTGAATTACAGGCCGCGTGCAGCGCTATAATGTTTAACTCACGTGTTTTTTGTGAGCTATTGATGGGCAGCGTTTTCTGACCTTGCTCGAAAGGTGTTGCAGGGCGCCTCCAAAAATGGAAGAAAGCCACGTTTAGAGGGAGAGCTAAATTCGCAAGCATGGATTCCTTGCACGAGGTGCGCTGGTTTGAACGTCAGTGACCGTAACTCGGAACTTAATATACACACTGATGAACCAGATGGTGAGCCGTGAAGACCGTACAAAGGCACACGCATACACACTCATAGGAGTGCAAACGCAAGCGTTCACATTTGCGTCTTCCTTATATGCGTCAGAATGTGCCTATTGTGTGCTGCTTCAACAATAACGCGACATTGACAGACAAATCGGCTTGCTGATTGTTTTCGGATAATCTGCGCCAAAATATCGCGCCAAGGTATCCCTTAAAGCCATTATTTCAGTAGATTTTACTTACCATCCATGAGACTCCAACCGTTTATCGCATTTTTGCTTTTCCTCATAACAACATTTGTAATCAATATTGCCATCACTGTACCCTATAATAACATTGTATGGAAAATATTGCGACTAAACTGAAATACAAACTGTTCTGCGCAACCACGCTATGCAGAGGAAAGGGTTTATGAAATGAAAAAAAAAAATGCCATCTAAGCGTTGTAGCACAAATTGACGAGTATTCCAGCCATATATTAATCTAATAAATATCATCATCATCATCATCAGCCTGACAACATCCACTACAGGACAAAAGCCTCTCCCATGTTCCACCAGTTAACCCGGTCCTGTGCTTGCAATCTAATAAA
Source organism: Rhipicephalus annulatus (assembly GCA_013436015.1). NCBI lineage: Eukaryota > Metazoa > Arthropoda > Arachnida > Ixodida > Ixodidae > Rhipicephalus > Rhipicephalus annulatus. The sequence continues at coordinate 7,072 of WOVY01015177.1, forward strand.
TATACTACTATGTATCGCACAAGGCTCACGTTCGCAAACCGGACAAAGAGATTGCTTGGAGGAAACAGTTATCAATTCCTCGACAACAATGTATTCACGGCGAGCTAAAGCTATCATTGACGAGCCGCATTTGTAGAGCCGCTGTAGTGAGGCCAAAATACCTTGCCAACGCATAAAAATTACGCGTTTTTATGTGCACTGCAATAGAAATACAAAAACTCGTGGATGGGTTGTGTGAAATTTCTGAAAGTGATGAATTTCTTCAGCTTTTCCACGCAGTCATTGGCAAATGCGTCGCACGTGCGTCGCAGTACTGGGTAGTTTTCACAGAGATATCACGGAGGAAGTGGCTCGAACCGGAATTTCGTAGCAACATCAGCGAGCCCTGCTCGGTACGTCAGATGCAAGCTGAGAAGTTTTAACGCCTCGAAGAGGTATCTCTACTTGCCTTCAGAAACTCTTCTTAACACTCCAAGTTTGACACCTCACGGAAATAAACGGACAGGTGCTTGTTGTGGTGTATGGAGCACTGATAAGCTCTTCTACGCCCGAAGCTAGCCTGAGTCGCGGCACAATACCTGTCTGGGCTAAAACGTATCTGGAGTTTTAAGCTCGAAAGACGGTACCGAAGACTACGCAGAATGATTCTTTCATACAGCATGTCATGCACTGCCTCTTCAACTTGTTACGCGCAACTATATGTACTGGTAAACATCCGAACCGCAAGTAACGACACCAAAAGAGAGCGAGAGAGAGCGAGAGAGATGGGGAAGGAGAGGTTGAGGAAAGGAAATGACGCAACTTTTGCAGCCCTAGTTGGAGCACAGCGTCAGAGCCTGACCTTCGTTAAGTTTTCACAAAGGTCAGCCCTTGACCGAAACGCTGATTATAAGTAAACGAATTCTTTTTGAAGTGCCACCTCCCATACTTATACAGCAACCGAATGCAACCAAATATATAGAAAAAGGTGTGTAGCATACAGAAACATATTTACGTAAAGAGTAGACACTCCCGTAGAGCCCTGCGGCCCAGCTACTGCGCTGCTTTCAGCGCCACGAGTGGTTGGTCAGACCGATAATGTCTTCACCATAAATAAAATAACCAATTTTTCTTCTTTCCGACGACGAGATTTGAACCCGCACCCTCATGCTCCAAAACCGAGCGTCTTTTCCACTAAGCGACACACCCATGCTTCCGCGACGGGAATATATGTATAGCACATCTAAACCACATGAATGTGCCCCTTTGTGCAAACCAAATGCAAAAAGACAACACTTTCTACTCATATTTTACAGTTTTCCGTTGTAAAGCATTAAAAGTCCTCAGCGGGACATGATGTAACGCAGATGGGGGAAAATTGCACAAATTCACAAAATTCCTTCTTTGCAAAAAATTGGTGCCAAACTTGGGTATTCCTTGTACTCCTGATAAGGCTAATACATGTGTTAAGAGAGAAATAAAAGCGAGGATGAGTACGCAATCTATCAGTACGTCAAACCCTCCTTTGCCTGGACGGGCTCCTGTACTCAGACCTCAGGTGCCACGTAGTAGTAAATCGCTCCACGACGGACACCTTTCAGTACACGAGAGGGATCAGGCAGGGGTGCCCGCTTGGCCCAACCCTCTTTGTGCTCGCGATAGAGCCGCTACTTACATCCCTGGCAAGCGACGCGCACATCCGGGGCCTTCCTCTCACAGGAACTGCGGACCTGAAAGTCCTCGCATACGCTGACGATATCTCCCTTTTTGTGCGAGATGCAGCAGTCTCGAGCGCTTTCACCAGGTATTCGCGTCATACGCCCTAGCATCAGGTGCACAGCTAAATGAGAGGAAGTGTAAAGCCCTCCTATTCGGCCATTTCCCGGCGCACGTGATCGGCAACTTCGAGGTAGTCACCGCTGTTAAGGTCCTCGGTATATACTTTTCCCGCGAGGGAGTTGCGGCCTCTACGTGGTCCCGAGTCGTGGACAGGGCTGCACAAGTGTCAGAGAGCGCTAGCCTACAAGGCCTGACGCTATGCGAGAAAGCAGTAGCCATCAAAACAAGCATTTGCGCCCTAGCCTCGCATGCGAGCCGAGTAGCGGTGATGCCCACAAGAACAGCAAGCCAGTTAACCAAACTCATTAACGCATACCTCTGGGATGGGAAACCGCCACCATTGAAGCAAAACTTGCTACAACTGGCAGTGTCAGAAGGGGGCCTCGGCCTACCACATGTGTTGACCACGAGCAGAGTCCTGGCCCTGAAAACCGCCCGCATGCTCGCGCGCGATTACGTAGGGCGCAACCTACTCCTCTACTGGAGTGGAGTGAAGCACGACTGGCTGAATGCAGGCCACCACATTGGGCCCTTTGCTGAGGCACCCGCGCCCTTCTATAAAACGGCGGCGGCTACCTGGCGCATGTTGAGGCAAGAAGTGCCCGAAGGCGATGTGGATGAGGACCAGCCAGCGCGCATCGTTGAAGCCATCACGCGGAAGCAGCTGAGCGACACTGAACAAAAACGAGCCGAGCGCGCGAAGCGCGAATTACTCTCGCTCCGTTGCGGCACCCCCCGTGAAGCACAGGATTTCCTCCTGAAAAAGGCCTGGGCCGTTCTCCCCACCAGACAACGCCTGCATAAATTTGGAATAGTCCCGGATGCACGTTGTCCGAACTGTCACGCAGTTGAATCGCAGGATCACGCGTTGTTCCAATGCGTGGCGGTGAAACCCGTGTGGCGGATGGTAGCCCGCTCCTTTGGTATCCGCCCACCTCCTTACTACAAGCGCAACAAAGGTGCCTTCGGCCAACTTGTGCTGATCTTCACGATGCTAGCTATTTGGCAAAGGATATCGCTAGCGGAGGCGCGTAGAAAGCCTGTCCGGAGCGCGTTTCCGGTAGTCTCGCGTATCCGGCGGTTGCTATGGGCCCACCTATCCGGCGAACTCGAGGCCAGCGGCGAGGAAAACTTCCTTCGTCGCTGGCATACCAAATTCTTTTTTCTGAGGAATGGCAAGCTAGCCGCCCCAATCACTACCTGGTGACCCCCCTCCCGCTGTCTAGCACATGCAGAAGGGGACTGGTATATATATATATATATATATATATATATATATATATAATATATAGATATATATATATATATATATATATATATATATATATATATATATATATATATATATATATATATATATATATATATAAATATATCTGTATACCTGTATCACCTTTTTCATTTCATCACCCCATTGTCGTTGTTATTTGAAATCGATTAGGGCAAAGTGTGCTGGTCGACACTTGAGTTAAATTTTGTATAGCGCCCTTCTCATTTATTGGCGCCTTCAGTCAATTTTTTACCCGCAGATTGTTGCTGGTGCCTTATTTGAGGAGAGATAAGACCCCCCCCCCCACTCCCTTGTAACCCCCCCGCCCCCCCCCCCCAGCCTCAAGGCCTCTTTTATACCTCCGGACATGCACTTACTGTGTACGAAAGCAGCATTGTTTCAGGCGACAAAAAAGAAATAATACCTACAGTTGTACAGCGCTAAGTCGCTACTTGTTCCCACCGCTTGTTGAGAAGACCTACCGCCGCGCATGATTAAGCCTGCTGGAGCACCACGCGCTGTACAGTAAATAGAGGGGTACGTTCCCCCACATACATTGTACCTCGGTAGTGGTGCTTTCCTGATTGTACATGCACCCTTTGTAGTCGTGAAGCTCGATGTTTTTGTCATGTACTTTATCCTTGGTTGGAAGTCAATAAACTTCTCTTTGTTGCCTGGACGGCTTTTTGCTCTCCCATAGTAGAGTACCAAGTACTCTAAATCGTTACCCACTTTTTCTACCCCCCCCCCCCCCCCGGCCGCGAAAAGGCTCCAGTGGCAACTCCTTATATACTTTATTTTTCTATGAGTGAAGCTCTTTTCATGGCTACGCCGACTGCTTTTAAGAACGATGGTCTTTGTTGGAGACCTTCAACGCAAAAATTTTGCTTTGTCTGTCTGTGCAATTGTCTGTTTGTCCCCCTTTAACGGTATTCTAAACGGCATCAAAGTCGCCATACGATGCTCCAAACGGCTGACCCCATCCGCAGCGCCCACCAATATTGCTCAAGGTTGAGCGTTCACACTTGTGCGATTGTCAATTAAAAAGAAATGATTGCGCATATCTCAGGCACCATAGGAACACGCCAAAATTATGTATGTGTATATTTTACTATAGAAAAGGCATAGATAAGTAACTTTAAGGATCGTAGCCTTTATAACGCTGCGCTGGCCATGCAATGCTTGCACGAAACGGCAAGTGCTTCCAACGCTTTGCTAAGACGAACGGTGGTGGCACTTACCCGTCGTTTTTCGTTCTATACACCTTATCACCTCAGAGATGGACGCGCACGGCTCGCGCCCCGTTTTCCAAGATAACTGCCAGATAGCGCTCATGTTTCACGTGTGACGTGACTTGATACGCTCGTTCGCCTCCGATGCACGCTCGAGGCGCCCTAACGTAGCGCCTCCAGAATACCATTCACCAATTTTCTTGCGCAGAACATCAAACAAACGTTTTCTTAACTCTCTCCAGACGCAAGATAATCGTCTTTCGATGATATATACAGTGTAACATGCAGATACGGGGCCACGTTTTATTCTTAGCGCACTTTCAGCACGATATGACAGCATGAGAAAGACGACAGGATAACGCGCTGCTCTCAAATAACATTACTTTATTGCGTCACTCCACTATTTATTGTAATTGGGTTGGCAGTGCATTAAAATTCCTCCAATAACTCGTTTAGCACTATATATATATATATATATATATACTTAAATGAAATACCTTGAGTGTGCTCGTTTCACTAAGTGGTAGTGGTTGTTGCTCATGTTGTGCACTACGCCTGTTCCTCTGTTATCTCTATAAAGAGTGGAGTGTCGCAATAAATGACGCCACTTTAGAGAACCGCCTTTTCGCCTTTTCCTTCTTGCGGGATCATTTTGCGCCTAAAAGCGCCCCATGAGCTCACACCAACTAGCACGCCAACGCCATTGTGTTGAAGCTTTATTCTTGTACATTAGATATTTTTGTAAGATATTTTTGGGAGCTTTGCTAGCTGTCAAGAAACAGAGTTAATCGGATGTAGCTGGAGAGGCCTTTGCCCCGTAACTGGTATGAAATAACGTACCTGATGATTGCAACATTGCTTCATAAGAGGATAACAACTTTAATTAGATACTTACTATAGCTTCTTGTATGCTGTAAGTTAGTTGTAAGTTTGCTGTAACTTCGCTCTAAGTTTAATGACCCCCCCCCCCCTCCTTCCTCTCATTTTCATCTTGCGTTGCCGTCATGAACAACATACGAACACTCTCGCCTTAGAAAATTCAGCGCTTAAAAGTCTTTTCAATGCTCTGTACACGCATAAAGAAGAAATAATGCAGAGCTTTTTGACACGTTTCTAAGTCACGTTTTCCCAGATGTGGCTGGACATGACTGACGGTATAGAGACAGCGCAGAAACACGCCTCCTTTGTCGACTCTTTACTCACCAGTGATGGCATCATTCATACATATTTAGAGGTTAGCATGTGACAACAGCCTGTGCTTTCTTGCTATAAACTTCGCTAAAGATAAAATAAAATAAAATGAAGATACAAGCCATCAGATAAGCATCGACATTACGAATAGACTTACGAGTTAGTCCATGTACGGGATTCAATACTAGTAAACTGCAGTAGAAAATTCAACCGAAAATTTTATTTTGTGCCAAAAAGTACTGGGAGTCCGTAACTAAATCTGTTCTTTCGTAACGATATATTTATGTGCAGCAAGGAGCAATTGAATACTATAGGCTTATAGAAAAAACGACACTTTTTTTTCTTCCTCCGTACAAGGCTAGTTTCGTCCCCGAAACAAGCAAGCGATCCCTGCCTATTCTCAGCTCTACTCTGATAAGAACCATACCGCATGTTGCCTAATTTACAGCGCTTTATTGTAGAAGTTCAGCGTAGTCTAGCGTCATTTACTGATTCGGACGTCCCGAGAACAAGATTGCTCTCAACAATTTAAAGCTACAAGCTGTAGCTCATCCGATTCTCTTCGTACATGTTCAATCGACCGCTTGCTTGAAAGGACTTTCGTCCCATACAAACTGTGAGTCCAGTTCAGATGGTTGCCGTAAAGAGAAAAGCGCAGTTGCACAGGTTGTTTGAACGCGAAGGCCTCTGAACACGTTTAGAACAAGCTTAGCTTTTGATTTCCTTAGACATTTAAAGAGCTCAGGCGTTTGAAAACACAAATGCTCTTCCAAGATCTACACTCTATTTGAAGACCAAGACAAAGATAGATTGATAGAGAGAGAGAAAAGGCGGGCATGTTAACGCGGCGTGTATACCGTTGGTCGTTTCAAGGCTTGGTTACGCCCGGAGGACTACGGCTCGACGATCGGGTCGTTGGAGAGGACAAGCAATGAAATCCCCGGCCAATTTGCATGGCCAATCTTTCTCCGGCGACTCAATCGAAGCAGCGGCGGCATTTGAAGTGGCCCTTCACCTTGCATATGCAGAGGGCGGCTCTGCCATTTTCTCGTTGTACCTTTGTTTTTTTCCTTTCACAGAACCTTCTTTGCCATTCGCTCTTCTCCCTTTAGGGTCTCGCCCGTGAGATCGGCTGTTCCATAAACGCTTGACTGAATCTGCAAATTAAAGCTGGCGTGGCACACGCTATACCGGCACGAACTTGTTTGTCCTCTTGCCTCATTTCCAGTACAGGCTTTGTGACTTTTATTTCGCAACAATCTCTCTCGCGCTCTATTTTCCTTTATTTTCTTTCTTGCGCGTTTTGGAACCTGAACAGCAGACTCTCTGTGCCGGCTTTAATTACAAAGATTCCTCTTAATTGCGAAACGTCTCAACAGCGACGCAATCTTTGTATTTCTTGTGTCGCTTACAAAGTGCTACACGTTCTCTATAATTTTGTTTCACCTTTGATTTCTTATATGCATTTTTACTTTTGAGCTGGTTGAGGTAAACAGCGCAGAATAACGAAGACACTTTTGAGATTCGGCCTTCTGTCCTTATATTCTTCACCAAGGGTTTATTCGGAAGCTAATTACAAGGGTAGGTTCTTTACGCAATTGCCGTCAAGGCAGCCTGCGTGCAGGATTACAAGACACGGTCTTCGTAATATTTTGTCTTATTCACTCACTTGAATCTCTCCTGTGCTCGGGGAGGGACATGAAGGGAAAAGGAATTCGCGTATGCGAAAGTCGGGGAGAGTTACACCGAATAATTTCGCTTCTATAGTTGCATCATTCCTGGCACTTGGCAGCGAGTGCTGGTAGCTCGTCGTATATATGAGACAGGTGTGGGTGTAACGCCGCTACACATGATATTAGGTACTATAGGCCGCAGCTCACAAGACGCAAAAACTGCTCGCGTGTAGCTTGATTGCACTTAGTTTTCGGCTTGTTTAACATTAGCTGTCGACACCTGTCATTAACACTCGCTGTTAGCACCCACTAATTGCACCCGCTGCTAACATGCATGTTCAACAGCTGTTTTTCTGTTTCGGCATAGCGCCGGCGGCCATTTTTAGTGACTACAGAGCCTCGGGCATGGCGCTCCACGCTACTACAAAACGAGTCTTGTGGGGGCTCACGTCGAAGTTCAAATAATAATATTGGACAGAGGCTATTGTGGAAAAATTGTCAGCGCCAAGCGGTAGCATTTTGGTAGACGTTTTGTTATGTGATGTTGGGAGCACTTACCGATTCGGTCAGTGCTAAGGATAGCTGCGGCGATGGCGTAGTGGTTAGAGCATCCGCCTCGCATGCAAGAGGTCCGTGGTTCAAATCCCGGTACCGCGCAGTTCCCAACCGGATTAAAAAAAATACGCGTGTTGATGGAACTGCATTAAGAGGCCTGGGGTGCGGCCTCACCGGCAAAACACCGCCGAGAACGCACTCCCCTCACCAGAGAAGGACTGGCCACCCTGGTGCAGTATCTGGCCACTACCTCCCACATGCTTACGGTCAAATAACTCACGGCCCTCAGTCCCCAGAGCTGCGAAGCAACTGACCACGGCGGCGGTCAGATCTGCAACGCAGCAGAGGGTGCTAAGAATCTCTGGATCCGGACAGGCCGCCATTGGAACCTGAACTTGGCAACGTTTAACGCTAGAACCTTATCTAGTGAGGGAAGTCTAGCTGTACTATTCGAGGAGATAGAGGGTGTTAAATGGGATATAATAGGGCTCAGTGAGGTTAGGAGGGACAGATGAGGCCTATACGGTTCTACAGAATGGGCACGTCCTTTGCTACAGGGGCTTGGCAGACAGAAGAGAAACTGGGAGTGGGGTTTCATAATTCACAGAAACATAGCTGGCAACATAGAG